>WOGJ01073522.1:0-10754 GCA_015342185.1 Leptinotarsa juncta | reverse complement strand
ATGATATCAAGTTCTTTATTGAAATGATCTATTGAAAGAGGAACATTGACTAATCTGTGAATCACGCTATTATAAGCTGTTACTCTGTGTTTATATGGATGGGTAGAATCGAAATGTATAGTACTAATCGTATAGGATGGTTTGTGATGAATTAAAAAATCATGTTTGTGGTTAAGTCCAAGAAATTGATTGAGTTGTCTGCTTCTGTTTCAATAGTGAATTTAATGTTTTCATGAATTTTGTTAATATCCCTAATGAAGGTATCTCATTGTCTCTTGGTACCTGTAAAACATACCAAAACGTCATCCACATATCTATGCCAATACAAGATATTCTTAATCATAGGATCTTTAAAAATTGACTTCTTTTCCGCAAGTAAGGGGCTAAACGGATTTCCCATAATCAAATATTTTGAAGAGCATTAAATATTGTTGTTGAATTGAAAATTATTTTGTTTGAGACATAACGACAGAAAGTCAATGATTTCTTGTTTTATAATTGGGTTCACTCTGTTTTTATCTAATAATTCTATTACTAAAGTAATAGTATCATCATGAGGTATGCTAGGAAATAGATTCTGCACATCAATGGATGGTAATTTTTTGTTGTCTGGTAGAATTATGTTCTCTTTTTTATTGATCAAGTCATATCAATTCCGCAGACTAAATTTTGGTTGCTTACAACGGTTCAGGATGATACCAATTAGCCTTTCTGATAATTTCTCTGATAGTGCAGTGAGAAAGGAAACCACTGGTCTAATTGGATAACTCTGTTTGTGCAGTGACTATAGTTGTGGAATTTGCGTGTTCATTAATGTTAATTTGAACTTTTCCCTTTCGGTAAAAAATATGTTTGAATTCAAAAAAAAATCTTTCACTTGTATTTGGAAAGAATTAGTTGGATCACGTTTTAGTATTTTAAAATTTCCTAAATTCAAGAAATCAAGGGTTTTCTGAACATAGTTGATTCGGTCAATAGCAACCACAGTATCGCCTGCTCTAGTCAATATAACATCATTTCCGTTAATTTTACTGCATGTTGATTTCACAAGTTTCAATTCATTCGTAAAACTACCTTCTTACAAAAATTGTGATTTTATGATATGTGACAACTGATTGTTATTAATGCCATTCAATGCTCCTCCTAATGCCATTTCTGAAATTTTGGGAATCGAAAATGGCCTCTGTGATGTAATAAGAAACATAATATAATATAATACGAAACCCTGGGTGAAAGCTAGGAAGTTTGGAGAACTCAACCCTCGAGAAATTTATATAATATTTACATCCGTTAGGGACAATAGTGATTGTACAAATATATTCTAGATAAGACATTTAAAATGTTTGTTGTCAGATAGGTATGTTTGAAATTTTCTAGCTATTTTCATTGTCTGCTTCATGTGTTGGTTTCTTTTACCTGCCAACTTGAGCTGTTCCCTCCAAAAAGTTGAAAAGGGTCACCTGTCTACACTTGAGTGCTTGTGCTGCTCTTGTCATTATCGGGTTTTCAAAAATAAGAAAGTATTTGCTTTTGTATATATCTTCCGAGCCACTGGCATATTCATTGCCATCCTTTTCTCTTGTTAACTACCTTCGAAGATTTTTTTGTTCTATCACTTACTTTTCTATATCGACATTGATGTTTGTCTTCGGCTTTGTGATAGTATTAGTGATACTTTAACAACAACAGGCAACTAGATGCCTACGAGAGTGTACAAATAAGTAAACCCAATAATATTATGAATAACGATGGCAGACCTCTAGGTAAAAAGGGCATACTATATAGCTTGTTAAAATAAAGTAAAATAAAATAATGTTGATGGGTTTACTGATTATTACATAAGGACACATTGCAAAAATAAATTTGGAGAGGCAATATTGTGAAATTAATTTTTATATAGGTGAAAATTGTTTTATATAAATATATATTGTAAAAAATAGATAAGGCAAAATTGCAAAATTAATTTAGGTTGGTATACCCGTATGATTGGTACGCCTGGATGGTTTACCTGTTTGGGTAACCTTTATAGCATAAATAGGATTAGCTCGCAACAGTTTCAGGTTTTAATCTTCCTCTTTGAAGATGAAAAAACTCCAGTAATATTCATCGTTATATGGTACAATACTTTTATTTGAAATGCCTCAGTCCAACCAATATGAAAGCTAAACTGGACACTACTCAGTGTGAGTCTGTTTCATCGTTTACAACAATAAAATATTGGGTAGCAGAGTTCAAACGAAGCCGTACGAGCTGCCGAGACGAGTATCGCAGTGTTCGACCGAATGAGGTGACGACTCCAGAAAGTACCACGAAGTGGTACTAAATGGTAGTGGGGTGGTGGTGCGAGAGCCAGCAAACTCAGTAAGCATTTCGAAAAGTGAGGTATATGGTATATTATCTGGAAATTTGGACATGAGAAAGTTCAGTACAAGATGGATTTCGCGTTTGCTCATACTCGAGCAAAAACATTGTAAAGATGTTTCAATTGAGGTTTAAACGGAGTTTCACAGCAACAAAGCAGATTTTCTGCGTCGTTTCATAACCATGGATGAAACATATGAAACATCACTTTATACCCGAGAACAATGTAAACGTTCATAACAAGGTAAAACTATCTACGGAAGCTTTGTGTGAACTTATAGCAACGTTTGAATGGAGAAATCGAGCAAAAACGGCAGCATTTGGCAGAGAAAAGAGTATTGGTATCATCAAGCCAATGCATGATCTCACAAATCCATTATCGCAATGACCAAAATTAATGAATTGAAGTTTGAATTGCTACCCCATGCACCCTATTCGCCAAATTGAGTCCCCTATGATTATTTTCTGTTCCTAAACTTATTGGTCAAAGATTTTACAACAATGAAAAAGTGATGTCGGCAGTTGATGGCTACCTTGAGGAGCAAAACACTTCTTATCATAAAAACGGCATCGAACCTATTGAAGGTCGCTGGAAAAAATGTATAGCGCTGCAAGAAGATTATGTTGAAGAAGAATACATTATTCTCCTTTCCTTTGTTGGGTCGGGTACTTCTGATACCATCCTCGTTACATCATGAATTATTTCAGTACCTTTGTTTGGTAGATGGATGGAGCCAGTGCCAGTTTAGTCCCTTTTCTTATCCTTTCTGGGTTCTCACTCCAGAGAACTGGTATATCTTTCAGATATTCAATAGACCAGGACCATTTCAGTCCCTCCAAAATCGGTTTTTTTGGTGAATACTACTGTAGATTCAGTTCATTTCGAAATGTCCAGGATCTCCTATATACCTTTCCTCACTTCATCATTTTTTTTACTTTGAAGGAGGATGATGAAATAGTATAAATAGTCTACCATCCATAACCTATCAACATACTCGTCCAATATAAGGTATTATAATAAAGGAGATAACACCCTCTGTGGACAACCCCCATTCGAGTACCACTACTGATTAGATTAGTCATGTATATAGTTGAATGTAGAATATTTGAGAAATAATGACGCCTACAAAAAAAAACTAACAGACATTTCATAACGAATAGAAAAGACAGGAATTCATTTCAGCTAGCCATCGATAATTCCATAGAAATTGTGAGAAACAATTTAGAAATGTTCGTACTGAATCGAAAACTTGCTAAAATGAATCTGAAATTGTTCTCAATTATTACATAAAGGTTGATTAAGCTTCTTGAATCGATAGACTTGTTCATAGAAATAGAAATCTATTTTCCACAAAAATGACTGGAATGCCCTTATTTCGATAAATTCTGTCTGATTTTGCGATAACCAGCTGTTTCCTCCTTACGAACGACAACTCTCAAAAGTCGAAAGTTGTACGAACCGAGGAATAACGAGGTGTTACCTTTCAATATGTAATTTCTGGTACGGGTTGGACGATGGGAAGGAAGAATCTATCTTTCGGCCTTGCGGTTTGATCCACCGGTCCGCACAACGGTCGAGTGACTGAGTAGAGCTGAACACCGATTTCAACCCACCATTCAATAATAATTTAGGTACACATTATAAAACAAAACCATATACTGGATACTCCATCTCATTTCTCTCTGGTCGAATTGAGTTTTTCCCTGCAGTACAAGGACCGAAAACCATTTCATATGAAATCCGTACCATGAAAATTCTCTTTTATGATATCGCACACACGCAAGCATCTGGTTATACGGGTATTGAAGTAGTCCGCATGACGGTATTACAAATATTATAAATTCATCTTCTTATAGAATACGTGTTTCCAAGTAGAGGCATATTTACTCTGGAGCCGCCAGCCGAGTGGTGTATTAATATTTCACATTGGAGACGTGCTACGTCTCAACGACGGGGTGTTAAAGGAGGAGGCACGTGCAGAACGTGAAGGGAGATTAGCAGGGAGAGAAAGGGAGAGACGAGAAGGTTTGAGATTACGAACTGACTCCAGTTGCATGCTTAATGCAAGTACAAGGACCTCACTGTGTTCATGGAATCGGACACAACATCAAAGGGGATTATTGTAATAACTCGTGCATTTGTGATTGGGAAAATTAGATGCAATGAAACTGTTTTCTATCCCAATTTTTTCTTATCGAATTTGAAAGGAAGTTGTTGATGAATCGGCTCATAAAGTGATGGAGACGATGGTGAAATGAGCCGAATAGAGAGGAGTGTAATAGAAAATCAAAAACATACTGAAAGTTTTGATCCAAGACATGAGCCCATTTTTCTAACAATGTTGAAATAACTTAGGAAAAGGTTGATCCTATGAAAATCCATGAAAATTCCAAACCCTTGAAGAAATAAAGTGGAATAAAATAATACATTTCAGCACCAAGAATTCAAGAAATCGTAATCGTTTTCTAACTTCATAATAATGATGATAATTCATTGAAATTATTCATTCCTCAACCTCAGGCTCATACAAGCTAATAAACCTGAAGTGTCTGAACCATATTTGTCGAATATCGTCCAAAATATTCTATGTCGACCACTCGGTTAAGATGGCTTTTCTGATTATTGAAGTCCTTAGTCGAATGATGCCCTAACTACTTTCGAATATCAAGAATATTGGCCGGACCATTGAAGAAGACTGTCATTCTTGGCTCACTGAGCTTGCTTAGCGATGATATTTCTCATTACCCCACTGCGTGGAAGCTTCGGGGACAGGGTCTGACCAGCTCACCTTGGAAAAATATTATTAATAATAATGATTGTCTCAATTTATTTGAAACGAAATATTCACAGAAACATCAACGATTGTTTTTATCAGAAGAAAAAGGTGAAGTGCATCCTTTGCAAAAGAGTGCTTCCCTATGCTGCTCTTCCGCTTCAACACGGCAACTTCATAGTTAGCTCTATTTATAGCCCAGGAGCCAGTGACAGAATTTTGTCACTCATTCATTCTTAGCTAATGACTGGAGCATTCAATTGACAAGCCTAGCAGACATACTGGACCATCGTATGTGGGTGAGGCTGCGGTTACCTGGCATCGAGAAATAATGTTTTTAGTCATTTCTGATTGAAAATAGTGCACATAATACAGAAATGGAAAAGAGACAGCAGGCTATCATATAGTAGAAACAGGTCAGCTGTTCGTACCAATAATTATGGAATGAAATTATTTTCGACGATTTCTTCCCAACTAAAAATAGTTTATATTTTGTGTGCTATTCCAAATGATTATAATCGTCAGTTGTTTGTGAGTCGGAAGAAAATATGTCAGCTGAGTCAGTGACTAGCAAACTTTCGTTGTCGCTCCAAAATACAATTATAAGTATCAATCCTGAAATTATCGTTTGGAATAAATTGGTCTCAGAAATCTATAACTGGTTTCGTAACTATTACTATTAGTATGGAAAATGCGCGTTCTACAAATGAAACCGTTTGTGTGGCTAAACTGTCAAGGTTGCAAGTGATGTTCATTCTTGGATTGTTATCTTCACGTGTGCGGTATACAGGGTAGTACATTTTGAATTAGTGCGAACCCTGTCTACTAAGGATTTCTTAATGGCACTCAGAAGATTCATGGCGAGAAGAGAAATTATTTCTGTAATATATTCGAATAACGATGGGAATTTTTTAGGTACTTGGAATTTGTTGCAGAAAATTTCGTGGGAAGATATTGAAGAATATTCGACAACTAGGAAAATTAAATGGATTTTCTTGCTGGGGAGGATGGTGAGAGCGAAGAGTCAGAATTATAAAGGAACTATTGCGTCGTAATTTGGGAAAATCATCGTTGAATTATGAAGATCTCATGACTGTTTTGTGTGACTGTGAAGCAAATATTAATGCTCGACCTCTTAAATATATCTCAAGTAGCGAAGAGGATCTGATTTCATTAACGCCTTTGATGTTTATTAGTTTAAACTCAAGCACAGAGGTCATCTACTGAAAAGGTAGGTACAAGTATCTGCAAAAACTTCGAGAGGGCCTTCGTAGTCGATTTAGGAAGGAATATCTGGCAGAATTAGTCCATACTGGTCAAAAAAGGGTACCTTCACTTAAAATTGGAGATATTGTATTCATTGGAACTGACAACAAAAAACGGGTAAACTGGCTAGTGGGAAAATTTTACACCTGTTTCCAGGAAGAGATGGAATAGAAAGAGTTGCACAAGTTAAAACAGAACGTGGGAAACTGATTTGTCCTCTGCAGCGATTATTTCCATTAGAAATTGAGACAGACACGACGAACCAATCAGAAAAGTCTAGAGAAGTGGATACTAACGAGAAGCCAGATCATCAAGACAGAGATAAGAATAACAATTACAATAAAAATGTAACACAGCAAGAAGAAGATGGAAAGGGAGAAAATAAATATGAAAAGAGGCAGCAAGATGCGACGGCTTCATCATATATAATAACAAGATCTGGAAGAAGAATGAAGATACCGAAGCGTTTTGGGTTGGCATAATTTTGCAATTATATTGCAAAATGAGGGAGAATGTTGGAATTGTTTATGATATTATTGTATTGATGTTAATATTTTTTCTTCTCATTTGTTTTGTAACTATTGTATCCAGTAGTTCAGTTAATAAAAGTCATTACGAGAAAAGTCAAAGTCTATTTTAAAAACTGACATTATTATATCCGGTTCGAAGACATTTACCTTTTTGGAGAAAACCGATGCCTGGGTCGTCGTGGAATTGAATTGAGCCTGGTTATTTTCATCCCAACTCGAAATCACCACTAGATCCTAATCAAGATATACAATTTTCTGCTGGCGGTGAAGATGTGCATCTTCAGCCGATGTTCTGGAATCCAAATGGAATGACGAGACAAGTCGTTGATATACAATAAAAAGAGAGCTCAAGACATTATGGATCCCTGGAGATTACCAACGTTGATGGTGAAAGTATTCGAGAAATATTCATCGACGGCCACTTACAGGAAATGTTTTTTAAGGAAGTTGAGGAACCATATACAAAAATGATCCGACAAGCCATAGCATCGAAGTTAATGCAATTCCAGTTCGTGTACTTTTTTACTTGTATATGGTTTCATGCAGGAGGATTGTAAAAAACGGTTAGTTTCAATGAATGCTTTCTTCATCAACTGTCATCTCTCCAAGATGGTTGAGATATACTCATTCGAAATTTTCAAGCGAAGGTTAATTCATTTCATTGATATTTCGCAATTCACTGCTCGTGTCTGTTTGATAATTACTCTCGAGAACAATTCTGATATTTTCAACCCATCAACTATTCATGATCATAAGTACTGAATCTGACCCTACTCATCGTGAAAATATGGACTTGTATAATAACTCAATGAAACTGTTCTGGAATCATTCAAATCACATACATAATTAAAAATCTTCTGGAACATTACACATCCCAAAGGAACTGCATTCAGAATTTTCCTCGAATTTATGAGCGTTTTACATTAATTTCAAAGTTCAATCTAGTGAAAATAATTTCGTTCGTGAGTTTAATGAAGCTTTCATTATGAATTTCTCATATGAATTTTCAACTGAACGCAACCGTTTATTCAGACTAAAAATGTAATTTTCTCTTCTGTTTATCAGAAATACCACTTTTTCATAATATCACACATACCTACTCATTCCATTCCAGGGATGTGAAACAATAAACTTCCCAAAAGCAATATCATAAAATGAAGTCATTTTCAAAGTGTAATTTTTAGGTAAGTAGTTCTTTCAATTTTTCTAGTGATGTAAATGTGAAATGTTGATCAGAAAATCCTTTCTGTCAGAAAAATCCTAACGTTACTAAAAACACACTTTTGAATCTACCCCTTTCACATTCTGATGATGAAAATTTAAGAACTTTGAAAATTCCTACAAATAATAAAAAGCACAATTTCAATGCAGAGAAAGAGATAGCAGATGTTGATTGGCTAAAAGGATTTTTAAAACGCCATCCTGAAATATCGATTCATAAACCAGAGGCAACACCAGATTCAACAGAGTAGCAGTTGGAAAATTTTACCAGCTTCTCGGTGAAACATATTATGCATTACATTTAACTCCAGATAGAATCTATAACTGTGAAGAAACTATTTCTGTTGTTTCAAAAACTAAAAGCAAGATAATATCTTTAAAAGGTAGAAAACAAGTCGGCTCATTATCTTCTGCAGAGAGAGTTCAAACTGTAACTATAGAAATTTGTTTGAAGGCAGCTGGGACATACATGCCTCCGCTTATTATCTTTCCAAGACAGCGTATGAAAGCGGAGTTGCTAGACCGTGCTGCCCCTGGGGCAACATCAGCATGTAATCCAGCGGATGACAGCGGAAATATTCACCATTTGGTGCAAACAGTTCATCTAATTTTCAGGAGCCTCTCCTAGCAATAAAGTGTTGAAGTTGTAATAATTTGCTTCCCCCCTCATTGCATAGCAGTTGCAACTTGCTGGTGTAGCTTTCATGAGGCCTTTAAGTACTAACTATGACCATGCTGTTTCAAATTGTGAGATTGCATTCAAGACGTGTGATCACCATGTTCCAAATAAGTGAAATATTTGGGCAAGCTTACATGCAAGCAGCTACAATGTCCACAGCGGTTAATAGCTTCAGGAAGTGTGGTATATGGCCATACAACCAAGACAATTTTAATGATGTTGATTTCATAGCTGCTGAATCTACAAATATACCATTTGTAATGTATCGAAATATCATCCTGTTTATGAACAATCGCTAGTAATCGATATGTCATAGCGCATCCCGATCTGCCAGATTCCTGGGCACCTGCGCGTACCGAAAGGGCTGGAGGTCGTTGTTGAGATATCACCATCGAACAACGACAGTTTTTGTGATTACAAGTTAATGATACGGGTTTAGTTATTTTTCAACAAATATATCCTTTGCTAAATGATAAAGTTGTATCATCTGTGGAAATCCAGAAACATTACACTAGTAGCTGGTTAGTTATTTGTAAATATACATTTTATCCTTGAAAAAATAAAATCTGTTTTCAAATATTGATTTATAATCCACAAAAATTCCTTTAAATGTGTGAATTGTGTAATTTTCAATATCTGTGTCATTAATTCATTTCCCAATTCATACCTGAAGGATAACAATCGTTTTTGAAATAATCAATAGAATACAAATTGAGTCACTATTTGCATCAGCAAATATTCTTCATTTAGCAGATATGTTAATTTTCATTAAAACATGTATTAAAAATGTGTAGGACCTAGTATGGAACCTTGGGGAACACCATACTGAATATACTCTCTATTGGATAAAGCTGAGTTTTTATCTATTCCACCCATTTGTGTGCCACTTCTTTGAAGCCACATCTTTGAGCAATATCTTTCAAATTCTTTTGTTAAACCACATAGAATTGCTGCCACATCACTATTGATATGTGTAAATACTTCAAGTAAAAACTAGGATGTCTTGCATATATAGACCAAGAAATACACCAGACAAAAGTGACCAACAACTTAATGATGCCTAATCATTTTCCAATTATCAGAAAAATAAAAAAATATTTTCATCTTTTGTTCCTTCAATTTTCTGAAAATTTTCTGGAAGAATCTCAAAATTATCATTTAACTAATAGATAGTCAACTTTCTACAAGCATTAAAATAGTGAAACTGCAATCAATTTAACCTGCTGTCTCTTTGAATGTATGAAGAAAAAGTAACATCAGGAATGCCACAAGGCTTCGTCCTGGGACCAATTCCCCTCTCAGTATACAATCGACTTCTGGTATTAATTTGATTCTTTCAAGCTTCTTAATGCAGTTTGTTACAATATTAAATATATCATGTTTCTTTATGTTAATTAATTGGAAACAAAGACGTATTTATATCACTTACCCCCATTCCCAACATTCCAATTCCTGGAATAACATTTTCCAGAGCAATCGACTGTAAAACTCTTGGCGTGCCGTACATTGCTCCCAAGCAACTGGACATTGAAGACACATACAACCCAGCTAAGAACAACACTTGAATAACCGACACATCCTTCGCTATCATGAAGTTTGTTAGTAGTGACAGTCGACTGCATGTAGCTCCCAAAAATATAACAAACACTAGGTACAGAAATGTTCCGGTACTGATTGCGGCTAGCGTACCATTCGGTATGTTTGTGGATGGAGCTCTGAGATCGCCGCTCATATTGATACCAGAAAGAATTCCTGTTACTGTTGGAAAGAATACGCCAAAGACAGTGAACCAACTGTAACCTTCACTATAGTTAGGCCACATGTTTTGCACCAGATTGTTACTGACCCAACCTTCAAATCCATTACCTGTAAGAAAATCAAGTATGAATTCTACTCATGACATTTTAAGTTGCTTCAAGTAAT
>WOGJ01073437.1:0-10469 GCA_015342185.1 Leptinotarsa juncta | reverse complement strand
TGATGCACTGTTTAGAACCTCTGGTGTAGTATATTCCTGGAGTTCTATCTCAACACCAAACCGTTATTTCAACACCTCAACACGTGTTTCGATCACCAAGTGATCATCTTCAAGTGGAAGATTAAACACTTTCAATAACTGTATCATTTTTATAATGGCTTTCTTGTGTAATAAATTGCCTGAGATTGTTTTATCAAAAGAAAATACTCTACAGCGATTTAGGTCCAACATGAATCGTCCCTTTCCCCCAGGTACTGCTCTCAACGCGCCTAAAGTATTTTTTCCTGTCCTTTTTCCACCTTCTCATATATTATGAAAAACTGATAATGTAGTTCTACTGAGAGAACATTCTATTGTTTGTTTTGAGCTGAATATCTCAAAATGAATGCTATGGTTGAAGGGTTAAGATCTCGGTGATTTTCTATGAAAATAAAACTTTTAAATTCAAATCAATTGTTTTATATCCCAACTGTCAATTATTCCTGTACTCGTCGACTAAACCATATTTTATTCACATATTTTATATTATTCTTTAACATCCCCAACATGGAAATGCTGCTTAAGCAGTAGATTTCAAACTACTTTAAAAGATTACATTATCATCCCAAACATGATTAGAGGAATTAATCAGTATTGAGCAACGTTTATACCTTCCTTATCTACAAAACAGGAAATCATTTTATTTACAAACAATATATAATTTCTCGGAAAAGTTAATAACTCACGGTTAAATTGAACGCTTACACGTTCGGGAATAAAAATAAAATGAGGAAATTTATGGACCATATGTGCAACTTAATGGCAATAGATCACTATCAGGAATTTTTGTCAGCTTTCACTCAATTTCTACAATAGCAATGTGCCGGAAGGATCTACTTCACCTTGATAAAGATATGCATTGAAATGCATTATCTAAAGAGGCATACGTTTGCCTTCCCAACACGAAGGAACGGTTTGATGAAAATCAGCAAAAAATTGAAAGTGAGAGTCATGCAGGAAGGTGAACACTGAAAACCATTTGGATGTAACTTAGCGTGAAATTGATGACGATTATATATTGCACGTTAATCAAATCACCAGTTATACAAATTTATCAGTGCGCTAGCAAACTGAAGTTTTCTGAATTCAGTGAAAAGAAGGTGTAGCAAAAACTGGAAGAGCAGTCGGTGTTTAATGTTTTCCAACGGAAGTTGTAAGTTAAACATAAAATACTAATTTTATAGTTTTCAAATAGCAAGTTTTTGCAAACAAGGCGTTGGCGGTTTTTCAGTCATCTGAAATGACTAATTCTTTTGTTTAAAGTGAGTAGATCGCAGTTTTCCACACCATGAGTCGATTACAACTGTATCTAAGAACCATTACCAAATTTACCTGTCTAAGGGAACACATACAATAAAAAAACCGTTATTTTTAACACCTCGACACGTGTTTTAATGAGGAAGATTTACTTAAATTCCATACAATATTGTCCTTAACTATACCATACCATACCATAGATACCTCTGCTAAATACCTGCGTCTTAATTGTCTTAAATTAATTTTACAATATTGCCTTATCTATCTGATAAGAAAATATTCCAGCAAGCTATATACTATTAGGTATTGGTCCACTATCGTTATTCACAATATTATTACGTTTACATATTACTACACTCTCATACGCATCTAGATGCCTGTTGTTGTTAACTTGTCTAACTAATCTTAATGAACTAAAGTCTGTGGAATGGTTTTGTTGCAAAATATGATGGGCGACTGCTGACTTTTCTGGTCTTCCATATTTTAGGTGTGCTAAGTGTTCCTTATATCTTATTTTAATATATCTTTCAGTCTGTCCATGAATTATTCCTTGTAATTAGGATTATCTTGACATCAGTGTAGGTGTTCCTCAAGGATAAGTAGTGGGTCCAATATTGTTCCTAATATATATAAATGACATCGTTAGAGCGAACCCATTTATATATTTCACATTGTATGTAGTCGATACGTCTCTACTTATTCCGAACAATCTTGATTATTTTCTAGAAAATGAAGTTCTTTCTAATCTCTTTTTGGAAAATGTATTACGTGTAAGGTTTCCGGGCCTGTTCATCGATGAATGTCTTCACTGGTGGAGACACTGAGTCAGTAATTTTGAAACTTAACTCGGTCAGCCATCTATTCAAAAACATGAGATCAGTTTTGACGGAGCAACCACTGATGATGTTATACACAGGTCGAATCCCAACTAAGATAAGAAATATATTTTTGGGGGTCATCCACTTATTTCAATGGTGTCGTGTTCAAATCTCAGAAAAATTTATTATTTGTATCGCTGGTGTCTCTCAAATAACGTCTCAGGAAGTACCTGTTGAAAGGTGGATCTATTCCCTGGAAGAGTTTTAGATGATCTTAGTTTTAGTTCAATTTCATTAGTAATTGGCTACTGTTTTATGACAAATACTTTACATGTTTCTGCATGTCTGAGAAAATAGAAATGGTTAAGGATTTCGCGGCCGAGGTTTTCAGTGTAACTTTTTTCCGTATTTGAAGGCTGTGGATTTTTGGAATTTCTTATGTTTCGCTGGCGCGAGTGGCTAGTTTCCTCAAAGCTTTATACATCCTGAGTTAATATATCGGATGACTGGATATTACGGCTGCGTGACACGCATTTATGTTGACTCCTTAGGTAGTCAGACATAAATTCCAAAAATTCATGGCCTTGAAACCCGGAAAATAGTTACACTGAAGTATTATTATTATCATAAAAAACATCCAACAAGAGATTTGTAGAAACCAGTACAGGGAATAAGATTGCGAGAATAAGTGTCATGAATAAGTTAGGGGAAAACGCAATGAGCCCATGATACTGAAGATTTCCGACAGACTTGGGAAAGAATTGACAAATCAGACGACTCCCAAGTATTAAAAAAAGAGAGAATTTCTCTTTACGAAGATGCTGTCTATGGGACCACCAGAAAACTAAAACCTTGCTTATCCAAAATTTAATAAGCGTCCTTTTAGCGGTCTATGGGTGATGTTCATACTTACTTATTGGCTTTTTCTTTGAAGACAGTTGAGTCCAACAATGCATTCGTAGTTGAGCCTAAATGCACTGATGATACATCATCAAATAAACCCAGATTTAAACGAAGCCGATTAGTTTGTATGGTGAGTGGTCTTTCAGGTCAGATGGTGAGAGTACGGCTCTGCCGAACTCTAAAAACCTGATTCGATCTCCAGCGGGGCAGGCACAATGTATATGCTCTGCTGTTTCATCGTTAGTGAGGTAGTCAGATAGTTAAGGTGCAAGATTCCCACATTGATACCCGCGACAACCTTTCCATATATGAGGGTTTTTGCACATCAGCTACACCTGACGATGCCTTAGATTCATCCGTGCAGGGCTTTTTCGCCTCTGGTTTTGTTGAATCATCACTTGAGCGCAAACGTTTGCTAACCTTCTCATGGGGGGTTTGTTCCTCCACCTGAAATTCTGCGTACGCCGCTCAGGAATTTGGTGCAAGGCAGTTTCTTAAGGTACCCTGCTCTTCAGGAGACGATTCATTCGTTTCCTGGCTGCACCACCAAAACTTTTTTTAGATTCAGGTATTGGATCATGAGTTGGAGAATTGAGAAGCTCTCGCTCCTGATCTAAATTTACAGGGAGGTCAGTTGTAGTCGTAAGCTCGACTTTCTTATATCTCATTAGTCCAGAAATAGAGGCTTTTTCTTTTTTCCAATCCATGTATACAGTTGATATTCGATAGTCAATTTTCCTTAGAAACAAATTTTCAAAATTGTCTGGATAAAATATGCCAAAAAGCTCAGTGGTGTGTTTGATTAGATCAAACTCACTATAACAAAATTAACACTTGTACAAGGATGAAATTGGAAAATAAATGTGTGAGATGCGAAATTGCTCTTTAATTTCTTTCGTTCTATTTGTTCATGTAATGGCTGGATATTCGATGAATTTCCTAATGAATATTTGATTTATGTTTTGGAAAACATTCTGGCTTTCAATTCTTTCATTGCATGTCAAAAGAGGAAAATCTTTCAACGCCTTTCGGCTGAACGACAATTTGATCAAATGTAACTTGAGATTGCAATTTGACTAGTAATAGAATAAATACATGTTTTTTGAGAAAAATTAAAATCAATTCATTTTTTGAGTAGGCCTCGTATTTTACCTGTAATGAGCACAATACTACTCAGCTTCCAAACTATTTTTATGCAGGTTTCTGCACTGAATCAGTTACAAAATCCTTTATGAATCTTTGATATAAAAATTGAAAAGAAAATTTTTGATTGCTGACAAAAGTGATTGTTTTAGTTGAAGTTAACCTTTTGATTTGTATCTAAAAAAATATCCGTGAAACCTTTCAGTTAATAATAATTTCTACTAGGCGAACTACAATTCCCTCACAAAATGCTTGAAACTAGCCGTTGGCTGAACACTGTAACACTACTCTCGAACAAGGCCAGATACAAGGGTGGTTTAAAAAGTTTCCAACCTAACAAAGATGCAAGACATTTTTCAGATTTATTTTTACTTTTCAACATAGTCGCTTTTCAACTCCACACACTTGTCCCACTGATGCTCGTACCTCTGTAACCCGTCAAATAGTATTGGTTATTGTCTCTTTAATGACGAAAATCACTGTTCTTTGATGGCAATTTTTAGATGAGGGAACAAAAAGAAGTCACGTGGGGCTAGATCAGGTGATTGAGGCGGTTGGTCAAGCAGTTAAAACCGTATTTCGTGGATTTTCGCGATGGCAACCGCTAAGGTGTTAGACGGTGCATTGTGTTGGTCAAACAGGTTTTTTTTCTGCAAATGTGGCCGTTTTTTCGGAAGTTCTACTTTCAGCTTGTCAGTATTCTCTTGTGAAGGTTTTTCATTTTTAAGGATGCTCGATTAAAATACCTTCATGACTATTCCAAGAAACAGTTGCCATCACTTTCCCAGCCGAAAAAACAGTCTTTGCTTTTTTTGGAGCCGGTTCTCCCTGTTTGGACTGTATATTTGTTTCGGGCGTATAATGGTGTATTCAAGTTTCATCTACAGTAATTAATCGGTGCCAAAACTCGAGTTTATTGTATCCAAACTGCGCCAACAAAGCATTGGAAGTGTTCATTTGAACACGTTTTTGGTCTAACGTGACCAAACGCAGCACCAAACTGCCTGAATAGCTTTCTCATGCCTTAATGTTGATTTAATATTGAAAAACAGGTTTCTTTTCAACACATTTATAACCTCTGTTATCTTTCACTTTAAATCGGTGGTCGACTAGCACCATTTGGAGAACTTTGGCGATGTTTTCGTCGATAGCTGCAGTTTTTGAACGTCCCGATTATCCATCGTCTCCCAAGCTTTCATGGCTATGTTTGAATTCAGCCGCCCAAAATTTCACTGTGATAAATGATGTTGCAGAGTCTCCATATACAGAATCCTACTCATCTTTGATTTGCGTAGCCGTATTGCCTTTCAAAAATAAATAATTACTGACAGCTCCATACTCTATTTTGTCCATTTTCATAAAAACTCTCTTATCAACTCACTCAAACGACTGTTACGTAACAACTGAGCGTCTAAAATGGCTGAAACATTGGTGAGTAACTGTCAACAGATGAACAACGAAATTCACTAGCTTTTATTTACGAGTGCTTCTGTATTCATGTTGAGGTCGGGAAGTTTTTAGACCACTCTCGTATATATGGGTCGTCGACGTACCACACCAAATCTACCGCCCGATACGCGTTGATGATTTTCGTTTTTGGCCGAATATGACGGTCCTTGCTGTCTGCTAGTGCCGCTCTTCATTTCTCGCATTTTCCATCGCCATAAATCAAGAGACAGGAGACAGGCTAGCGGAGAGCACTCCGTTGCCATGGAACCGTGGCATCCCGACAGTTGAGTCAGATCGCGGGCGAGAGAGAGAAACAAGACGAGGCCAGATCAGAACGGGGGATTTAATCCTGTCGGGGATGTCTGTGAGATGGGGAAAGTTAATAAGAGTTTGGGGGGATTAAAAATAATCCCACTGTTTTGCAATATTGCTTAGCAAACACTGGGAGATTTATTGAACGGAAGATATTTCTTGCGGGTTGATGTATAGCGTTCCAGATATTCTAATCTTTGTTTTTTTGTTTCAGGTATGGAGACTTTCATTAAGCTACATCAGTTGGTAAAGTACAATTCATTTTGATATAATACCAAAAAAAGCCGTCAAAATTACTGACGTAGACAATCTTGAGTCATCACCGTACAACAAATTATTCCTTGTTACTTAAGTTTTAAAATACCCACAAAAATAAAGAAATTCAGAACTATTTTCAATGAAAATTATCATCTTCTGAAAATGAACGAATTGCTACCATTTGCTTCAAGTTGGTTGGTGTCAACACGAATGTCACCTCTTAATTTTCACAAAAATGCTTTGCATTCATGAAACCCCACAAAAATCTGAGTACGTTCCTGTATTATGGATGGCTTATCTAAAGAGCCAGACAGGCAAACGTGGTTCCTTAGACGAGCCCACTAGATCACCTGTAATGACACCTCCAGATGTTCAACTACAGTTCATTCAGAAGTAATGCATGGAAAAAGAGTTGCTCTCCACGAAATTACCCCTGAAATATCTCATAATGTAAGAAATAAAGTTAGGAACATACCTAATTATTGTCAGGAAGTGAATGTTAAATACTTTGAATATTCATTGAAATAAAATGGAGTGACATTTGTATGCATTTTTTTGAAATTGTGATCTTTATAGTTTGCAGATTCTCAAAACGAATATGAAACTGCTTATTACTCAAGAATGACCGCTTCAATTTATAAAAATATAAGTTTTGGATAGAGATTTAAAGTCCCTGTCAAACAAGGAATCGCACGGTATACAAATTATTCGCTGAAAAACTTAAAATGTAAGAAAGAGACAAATATGTTAGGTTAGGTTAGCTCGGCTCTGCCGAACTCTAAAAACCTGATTCATTACACAGCGGGGCAGGCACAAAGTATGTGCTCTGCTGTTTCATTATTTTTCAAACAGAGGCGACACACACTGTCTTTCGACAGTCCCAGTCTCTGCGTATGATGATTCAAATGACAATGACCTATAAGAAGGCGAGTTAGACATCGTAGTTCATCCCTACTGAAATCCAACAACTGTTTGGTATTAAGCTTCGAAGGATTAATAAACGCCTGGAAGATTCTGTCAGAAGTCCATAAATCTCCTTGCCATCCAGCAAAGCGATGTCAATGACAGGTTCTGGACCGATGAAGACAAATTTGTTATCAAAATAACTAAATATGAACATGTCTTATTCTGAGTCCAATAAAACAGTATATATCTATTTCCTATTTCCTTTGAAATTTCAGAGCTATTCATAATAAAATAATACACGTAATGATCCATATCGAAGATGTAAACTTTAATTTTCAATAATAGTGTTCCGAAACATTTTTATCATCAGGAATAAAAGGTTCAGAAAATTTACTCATCTAATTGACTGCTAACAGTGATTCCCAAATAAGTGTTAAATTATTATCAGCTGAACCGTGCATAAGTTGTAATTGAGAAGTTCTCCTATATTATATTTGAACCTTGGTTAGGTGCCAGCATATGCTTCAAAAAACATGGTTCAACAGAAGGCACCAGCATCTGATAATATTATACAGTAAAATCCTGAAATCACTAGACATTCCTGAAAAACTACAAATTCACAATCAAAACGATTTTAAATGTTACAACCGTTTAAAAGAACCATTCGCCTAGTTGGACAAATATGTAGGTATCTTACTAATTTGGATGGATTGGTTTTCATTTGTTTGTTAACATATTCTTCATTTGCTTTTTTGGGACGTAACGTTCTAAACATTTTTTTTTATCTTCATTGAAAAGTTCTCCCTAATTTAGATATAGTTTTAAAGAACACGAATACATTTGAATTGAAGAGGTTATATTTTTAGGAGTGATGAATTCATAGTAGCTGTTTCAGGAGGACTTTCTTTCAGTTTGTGTCTGAAATTTACTTCTTTGCATGATCTACAATTGATTACTTCCTTCCTTTCTTTGGAAGATTCCCTCATTCTTTTTTTGTATCAAGATGGAGTAGTAGAAATCCAAAAATTTTCTTTCCCAAAAATTAATCACTCCTAAAAATATAACCCCTTCAATTCAGAGTAAGTTTGTTATTGAACGTTTCTGACTGAAAGTCTCGTTAGTCCCTACCTTCGGAAACAGTATGACCAATTTTTATGAAGTATATATTTGGTAGATCTGAGAATGGGTTGAAATATGTTTTTCAAACTCCTGAGAGATAAGGGTGCTTTATTCTCATCCACATTTTTTTAGCTATTGGAAAAAAATCTCTGTATTCTTAAAGTATCATCAAAAAATACATTTGACCCTCAATTTTTACCTTTTCATCACAAATCCCAATTTTCAAAAAGTCATTTTAGTAATTTAATCAATTTTAACCCTGATCATAGATCAGTTATCCCCATCAGACGTCTACCGGTGTCACTTCTCACTCAGTAAACAGCATGGAGTAAGGATTAGAACGATGCCGATCTCTTGTCTCTCTCACACAATAAGCCTTCTCTCACTCCCTTGTATCATTATTGTGGTTTACAACTAGAGGTTGGTTCGCTCCACAATTTAAGTCAACCACCGCTGTGCAACAGCACACGATTAGTCATCAAAAAATAATTGAAGAACCTTGTCGAAGCCGGCATTTCAAAGGGCAAGTTCCGATGTGAAAATTTGATATTAATATCACGAATCCCCTCTACAACACAGATGAGCCAAATCATTTCAAACGTGTGCAATTTTGCATTTTGTTTGTGTTATCTGAACATGGACTGAAGAAAAATATTGTACACACTATAGCATTGAGAAATCATCGTAATTGTTATTGTTCTGATACACATTCTCAATGAGTTAGTTATTATTTTCTTCTCTAGAAATTTCCCATAAGTAATATGTGTAGCATAACAACGTTGGCCGGGTCATCTGATTTTCATATGATTTTTTGCATAACAATGTTGACTGTGTGGTATCTCCTATTGAAAATTCCTTTTTTTATTGCTTGTCATAACCCAAGATATTAAATGTTCTACTTAGATTCTGCAATAACAAGTTGCATTTATTGCAAATATTCCGATGCAATTTGTCATTCATCTCTCAGTGATACTCGTCTCTGCATTATACAGGGTGTTTATTAAACATATGGCAAATAATAAGGAACTATTCATTGGAAAAATCTAAGGGTATTCTGTCCTTTGATAATTTTTGATAGGGCGCTTTCTTTCGAATATAAGGAGCGAAAAACAATTTCGACGATAACACTTTTGGTAATTTGAAAATTACACTGGTAAACACACAGTTTGCTATCGGATTTTTTTTAATGTTGCTCCATCAGATCATTTTTAGAAAACACGACAAGGGATCACATTTATAACATACAGGGTAATTTAATGCAGCCCCACCTACATATATGTAATACTGCTACCCAACAAATAAACGAAACAAGAATAAAGAGTAAGATATTTATTGTACAACTTATAAAAATCATCACACATATCTGCCAAAAAATCTTAACGTTTCATGTAACCTAACCAGCATCGCAGCACGAATCTGTTATTCGGCGTTACCGAAATACTTCCTATTATATGATTTTCTTGCAAAGGCTCTAAAAGGACGGTCCCTTTGAAGACCCCCGTAGTAATCCGTCTTCATGTGAGTGTCCCATCTCCCCTGATATCTCTCTTCCATCGTTTTGATATCTTGGTGGAAGTGTTCCCCTTTTTCCTCACTAAGGTCACCAAGATTTTTTGGGAAACGGTCTAAGAGGCTGTGGAGGTAATGACTTTCAATACTCAACAATTTCAACAAACAGGTGGTCCTGTTTATTAAAATTGTTGAGCATTTCTTTCACTGAATCCCGGTAATTTTCCGATTTATTGTTTCCAAGAGAATTTTCCACAACTTTCACAAAAAAGCACCATGCATTACACTCAATTTCAGTCATCGATTCTGTAAAATAAGAATCTTTTATAAGTTGCCGTATCTGATGCCCATCAAATATTGCAACTTTCAAGTTCTTTTTACTAACTGCAGGGAATTTGCTGAATAAGTATTCAAAACAAAGACAATTCTGGTCTAGGGCCTTTACAAATTGTTTCATCAGCCCTAGTTTAATATGTAACGTTATTTTTTCTCGGTCGACCAATGCTTCTTTAACTACGTTAGCTTCTCCTTGAACTAAAGCATCTCTAGAACGCCGTTTTATTTTACTTCAGTGTTGGTCCTCAACCCTGCTATCCCAAAGACACAGGAAACAAGGATATTTTGTATAGCCACCTTGTTGTCCCAGGAGAAAGTTCACCATCTTAAAATCGACACAGATCGCCCACTGATGTTGGTCATACTTGATGTTTTTTAGCACCAGCGATATTGTTTTATATTCTTCTTTCAGTTTTGTAG
>WOGJ01073282.1:0-14821 GCA_015342185.1 Leptinotarsa juncta | reverse complement strand
ATGTGGATCTACACTCACCCTCCCTACTCTACAGATACAGATGTGACTCAATAGTTTTGCAAGAACATTGAAGCAAAACTAGATGAATTATTTAAGAACTGCCGTTATGATATATCATTCAGTATTCAGTACCCTTTATCGAGGAGATATTAGTATTACTATGACGGCTTATTGTATCTCAGTTCGCGAAGTCAAGTATTTTGCAAGGTCTCATATTCGCGAGTCGACTGGCTTAAAAACGATTTTGAAACCGTCGAAATGGTGTCCACTCATTCAAAACCGCCCACCTTCATGCAGGAATCTGGTTACCAAAATAACTGTTACCTACGATTTATAATCCTGCAAAGTGAAGAAAATTCGAGAACAGTACGAATGACAAGTGTTCTTGTTTTCAAATACCAGCTAAACGTATGACAAATTATTTTCACCTTCGGTAAAAGATGCTGAGTGTTCTACATCACGAAAACAAATAAATCTCTCCGTTTTATATTTACTGCACTTGATCGCTCTAATAAAAGATATGCGGGTATGTGGGTTGATTTTTCAGAGCCGTTTTATTAAATTTTGCATTGAATGTAATCGATATTAGTGAAATCTCGTGACGTAAAACGTAGATTGTAGCAGAGCGACTTGTCAGAGGAGGCAAGGGAGGCTTAGCCTCCCCATAAAATTTGAGATTATTCATCGCAATAAATTAAAAGATATTGACAAATAATTATGATTATTTTTTTCTAGAAATGCTTGGGTATCATTACTTTACCATTAATTTTCAATATAAATACATAATATGCCCAAAAAAACACTATCACCTAGTACGTACCACACTGTATCCTGCATCAACAAAACTCAAACGCACCGCCCATGAATGAATAACGAAGAAACCATTAACCCGAAATAATAAATGCCATACGTTGCAAGGGGGCCAAGCTTCCGACCGCTTTAAAAAACACAGGCTCCACGAGACCGATCCAACCAGCGACATACGTCCAGATTTGTAATTTCACTTGCAGAAATTATAGCGTTAGCGGAGGCTAGCCTCCAGTTGGTCTCCGTTAGTGTACGACTGCGTTTTTTTTTATTTAATTATTCGGAGGGGATGCCGTGACGGACCGGGACTGAAAAATATTTTGGTAAATCCTTTTAGTGTTTCATGATAATATTTATTATTTGTGTATAAAACAGGTAGTATTGTATTATAGCAGTGCTTTTTGGTAACATTTTTAATGTGTTTTTAAAGTGTTTTCTTTCAAGTTCAAGGTGTTTTCAGGTTTTCACTTTTCGGTAATATTTTTTTTTTCATTTATTATGGATAAGTTGGACTAAATTGAAAAATCTGACTATATAATCGATTGGTTGCTGACAAATAATTTCAAGTCTTTATCTTATGATAATAAATTTTACATTATTAAAACTCTGGGAAGGTCTCAACCAAATTTGATTTCAATTGAAGCGTCAGATAATCGACAAAATCGAGAATTTAATATTAATTGGTACGATAAATACAACCCTATGGTTGTAAGGAGTGGAAAACGCAACCCCTAAAATTTATTTCCAATGTAACTTTTCATCTTATTATTTGTTTACCATTTTATTTCCGACAGCCTGTTTTATTCTAAACAAAAAATGTCTCTTGGGTTTTTTGTCCAAAATAAACCAGTTCGCAGCAAAAAAAATGTTGAAAAATGTACGGAGCTGCTTTTTGGTTACATATCTCTGTATTTTACGTTTTTAAGGTTAATGGCATGGTTGGTACGACTGATGCAGTCCATATTCCTGAAGTAATTCAAATGTTTTTTACCTTCATTCTTTAGATCATAAATTGGTTTTTGGTGGTGTATTACGAATTTGAAATAGTAGGCGACGGCAAATACCAACTGCTTTTTTCTGAAATGTCACTGGTAACTAACCTAAAAATAGAATAATGTCACCAGGAGAAGTATTCGTTTTTAAATTAAATTTTTTATAAGTTGCTAAGAGGAGAAAAATAACTATTTTTACTTTCATGACAAAAAATTATTCTTATGAAAAATATGCATATTTTGGAAATAAGGTTGATAAAATAAATCTGAGATAGGATGTACAGAGTGTGAGTAAAGTAATAACACGTGAAAATGTTTCAAGATGAAAAGTAGGTACCATTATTATTTTACACAAAGTTTTGCAAAATGATGAATGATGTTAATAGTCTGAATTAAGGTATGAATTGAAATTTCCAGACTGAAATTCCAATTTTTACATTTAGAATAATCATACGGTTTTTGCGATTATTTGCAGCATTTCACAAAAAAAATCAAGAAAGTCGTTTCAGCAAATGTTTGCATCTAATTTATATAAAATCGATCCCTAAGTGGTCTATCTTGATTTTTTTGAAATTCTTCAAAAAATCGCCAAAAAATCACATAAACGACTACCACACTACCACACTAAAATTACTTACAGTACTGTATAATTCATTATCGTTTGAAGAAAACTTGTCGGATGATGAGCAACTAACGCGATCGCTATTATTCAAGGTAATAATCAATTATTTCTTTGAAGGTGGCTGACAAAGTTTCGTGTTGAATTTAATTAGTTCGGACGTCCATTGTCTAATATGATATAAATTGATTTGAAATACCTGAAAGCATCAATAAAAATTAAAAAAAGAAAACCTGAAAAATAACAATTATATCAAGCAAAAAAATTGAAATTACAATGAAATAAAATACAAGCAACAACCAAAAAATAAAAAAATTGAACTAATAACTTGAGATGAAAAATCAAAATTATTAACAAGAAATGAAAATTAAAAATTGAAAGATTCCAAACCAAGTTACTTCACAACGTTTCAATTGTTAGTATCCATAATCGTCTTCCGGTGATAACTGGAATTATTCCTCCGAGATTTGACTATTTATAGGCCATTCGAGTGCTAGTACCTATCCCCTCTTCCCTCTCTCTGCTTCATCGGTTTTAGCAGAAGCTGACCGTTGGGCGGAAGTTGGTCGCTTGATTAGAGGTTTCCATATGTTGCGTATCTCTACGCTAGCTAAATGCGTTCTTGGACAACATATAAGCGTCTTCTTTGAATGTACCTCCTAAAACTGTGTTCCTCCTTGTTGATGGTTACAGCTTGAGCTCATTTGATGTTATGTTGATAAGTCCAAACATGCTCTGCTATTCCTGATTTGCTGGTTTCTCCTCGCTGTGTGTTTCTTGTGTTCGGCAATGCGAACTTTCAATGGCCTCTTAGTTTCCCCGATGTATGATTCTCCGCACTCGCAAGGTACCCGGTAAATGCCATTCTTGGATTCGTAATCCACGATTGGTGGCCTGGTTTTTGTAAGGCTGCTACGGATAGTGTTTCCAGATCTGAAGCAGGTCCTGATGTTGAAATTTGTACCCAATCCTTCTTATCCTTTCCGACAATCCTCTGATGTAGGGAAGTACAAGTACTGGTTGTGGCGGCTTCTCTTCCTTGTGGAGTTATTGCTGTCTTCTAGCTAAGGCCTGTTCTACCATCACTCTAGAGTAACCGTTCCGTTGTAGGTCATTTTTGATGATGCCTAGTTCCTTCTCGAGACCTTCCTTTGTATTACAGAGCCCGAAAGAACGACCTAGTATAGTCTTGATGATTCCTCTCTTAGTTGATCGATGGTGGTTGGTTTCCTGGTTCAGATACTGTCCTGTGTGAGTGGGTTTTCGATATACAGATGTTTCCCATTTAGGGTTGGTCCTCTTCACCAATACGTCTAAGAATGCCAATTCGTTGTGGACTTCCTTCTCCATTGTGAAAGTGATGGAAGGACTCACGTTGTTGATGTGCTTTAGAAAGGTGTCTAGTTCTGCATTCCCATGGTTCCATATTATGGTTGTTGATTGTATTTTATTTCATTGTAATTTCAGTTTTTGCTTGACATAATTGTTATTTTTCAGCTATTCTTTTTTTTACAGATTCTTTCGAGTATTTCAAATCAATTTATATCATATTAGACAATGGAGTCTGAACTAATGAAATGCACTACGGAACATTGTCAACCACCTTCAAACTAAAGCTACATCTAGCAATAAACATTTCACAGCCTTCTTGAATTCGTTATGACTAGATATAGATTGAATATGTAATGGCAAGTTTTTCTACCAATGCACTGTTAGTTGTCAAAAACGAAATCACGTAGTTTTCACATCTTGTATTCTACTTTGCCATATAGCCAATGCGTAATTGTATTTCAATAGGTGCGGGTGTTCTTCAGAGATATTTTCATTGTCATAGATCTGGCCATTACCAATCAAAAGGAGAAAGGCTGAGGAGACTCAAATCACAAGGAAGTAAAAAGATCAATGCCTACTGCCCAGCCAGCATGAAAGTAATGATAAGCCCGAGTGGTAGCTGTAACGTCAGTTATATAAAAACACACTTGGGCCATCAAAATGATTTGCGTCACCTGACATTGACCAGATCTGATAAAAAACTCCACTGCGGGGCTCCAGTTACCACAGATTTAAAATTTTGTGACATATTTGACGAAGAGGTAAGAGAGAGACAGATAGAGATATACATAGAGAGAGATAAAGAGAGAGAGATAAAGAGAGAGACAGAGAGAGATAAAGAGAGACAGATAGAGATAGACATAGGGAGACAGTGAGATATAGACATAGAGACAGAGAGAGATAGACATAGAAAGACAGAGAGAGATAGACAGCGAGAGATAGACATAGAGAAACAGAGATAGACATAGAGAGACAGATAGAGATAGACATAGAGAGACAACGAGAGATAGATATAGAAAGACATAGAGATATACATAGAGAGACATAGACATATAGATTCAACGAGAGATATACATAGAAAGACATAGAGATAGACATAGAGAGACAGAGAGAGATAGACATAGAGATACAACGAGAGATAGGCATAGAAAGACAGAGAGATAGACATAGAGAGACAGAGAGAGATATACATAGAGAGACAACGAGAGATAGACATAGATAGACAGAGAGATAGACATATAGAGAGAGATAGACATAGAGAGACAGAGAGATATACATAGAGAGACAGAGATATACACATAGCGAGAGTTAAAGAGAAAGAGAGACAGAGAGAGATAGACAGAGAGAGAGACAGATATAGACAGAGAGGGAGACAGAGAGAGAGACAGAGGGAGAGACGGAGAGAGAGACAGAGATAGAGATAATTCTCAAGTCTCTTCCTAGATTTAACAAGAAAATGTGTTATCAAGTGTCTATGATTTAATTAAAAAAATGAAAAGATTAGTGGGAACAGCACTCAAGAAAAACTATTGGCAAAACGTGGACACGTGTGTCTGTCCCTTGACCTTATCAGCGCGGTGCAGAGATGGGCAGCACTTGGTTGCCAAAAACGGGAAAACAGCACAAACGAAAAGAGTCATCAACATGAGCCCATTTCAGCACTTGGCTAGACCTCGCTGATGAGGCCAATAGCCAGAAACACGTGTCCGCGGTTTACCAATAGTTTTTCTTGAGTGCTGTTTCGACTAACCTTACTAATCTACTAAAACAAAATAAAGTTACAAACATTACTACAACTCTGAAACAAAAAGTAAATATATCAATGAAAGGCCATGTGAAAAAAGTATTGGTCAACGGTCAGTGAAATTTTTAGCACCAAAAGTTTACAGTCTACTTCTTGATGATATAATAAAAAGTTAAATCGTATACATCCTACAAATTCCATGGGCAGAAATAGTTGAAGTGTACGGATAGAAAAGTTTTCAACGATCTCATAGACTCAAAACTTCTACGCTAACTTACCAGTTGCATACGTCAGATTAACTAATTATTAGAAAAAATGAACTAATTTTAACATATTCACAAATACTTCTCGAAATTGACAGTACTTAACCGATTTTGAGGAATCCTCTATTGACACCTGTCGGATATAATCCAACGCCCCTTGTGGTATTAGCCAGGGGAGTAGTTGTTTTCTGATAGGTGTTGGTAGGGAGTTGAGGCTGGCCTTCAAGTATGTACACTGACTATATGTGAAAAATACTTCATAATAATGAAGAGAATGATAAACATTTTGAAAATTGGAATGAAGTGAAATGAGTTTGAACATAGAACAAGGGAGTCAGAATACAAAAACAACCACAAAGGGATATACAGGGCAAAAGTAAAAACAGGGATGTACAGTGGGAAAGAAAGAGAAAATGTAAAGATGAAGTGAGTGCTAGAGATAGAGGCTAGAGAAAAATACTGAATATAGAGGGATAGGAGAGAAGAGATTGGGAGAGAGTAGATGAGAAGAGACAGATACTCAAAGAACATAAGGTTATAGTGAGATGAAGTAAAGAGACAGAGACAAACGTGCAGAGAAAAAGTAATAGTCAAGTGAAAAGTTGCCAAAGAGAGGGTGAAATAAGAGCCGATAGGTATTCAATATTTCTTTATGTTACAGGAGGTTCCCGTTTCCTCTTCAAACGAAAAAGTGGAGAAGTTGCATTTGGCTACCCAGAAAGATTTATCGAATATCGAAACAGCCTTTGACTATTGGAGTACATCCTATAAAAACAACGAAATTATCACCATAAACTCTTGGGTTGACTCAACGGGGGTTGGTAGTAAGGCTTTATACTACAAACCTCCCAATAGGGTCAACATGGACAATGCCGAGTTGGAAAGAGATGATTACCTTATCTTCATGAACGAAGCACAAAGCGAGATTCTGAGAAGATTCGGGCAAGATTGCATTTGCATTGATCAGACACATGAAACAAATTCTAATGGTTTTCATTTAATAACACTGTTTGTTGTCGACAGTATGCGGCAGGGATTTCCCTGTGCATTTTTGCTTTGTAGCAGGACCGATCAGGCTGCAATAACAACATTTTTTAATTTCCTTAGAGAGCAGGTAGGAGTATTGATGCCTAAAGTTTTCATGGCTGACATCGAAGAATTTTTGTACGATTTATGGGTTTCTGTGATGGGATCACCGGAAAAAAGGCTGTTTTGTTCTTGGCACGTCGATCACGCCTGGAGAGATAATCTAAATAGAATAACCAGCCAAGAAAAGCAGGAAGAAACTTACAATTTGTTGAGAAGGTTACTGTTGATCGAGAGAGATATAAACACTTGTAATATTACCATATATGAGGCTTTCAACAGAATGTTAGCTGACCCCGATGCAGGAGAGTTTGCTTCCTATTTCAAAGACAATTTCAGCCAAAACATTGAATACTGGGCATACTGTTATAGACTAGACTTCGGATTGAATGCCAACACCCACCTGGAGAAGCTGCATAGAATATTTGAGTACATTTATTTAGATGAGAGGAACCGTAGAAGACTTGATAAGTGTCTATTTGTTCTGATGCGATTCATAAAAGATCAGTTATTTGATCGACTAGTGAAACATAAACATTGCATAAAAATAACTTGTATTTCACAAATTTTGAAGGAAAGGCATGCTGCCAGTCTTGATTTGAAGTTTGCGAATATAATTAGAGATAATAATGGATGGCAAGTTTCTACATTAGTCGGAGATGTGAGTTTAGTGAAAGTAGGAGATGAGCAGTGTAAATGCAGCTTGAGATGCAAAGAATGTGACATCTGTTTGCATAAGTATTCCTGTTCTTGCTTAGACCACAGCATCAACTGGAATATGTGTAAACACATACACTTAGTGTGTAGATTCCTTCAAAATAAGACTGAGTTTGTGGATGGTAGAGTTGGAGGTACTTCTTCGCTTGAAGATATTTCAATTGACTACAACGATCTGGGAGAATCTGAGGAGTTCAATATCATCACACCTGAAGTATTGGAAACAGAGTGTGATAAGAAACTTTTTGCTGAAGAGAAAGAGGCTCTTTGTAGACAATTTAGGGAGTTGGTAAGAGGTGTTTCTAGTCCTGATGACCTGGAGACTATTAAAAAATGTATTACTAGAGTGAAACATGAACTTAAAGGGGTTTGCTCTAAAAAAAAGTTGGGACATAGCCGAACTGGTTGTAATAAATAGATATATTCGCAACATTTGGACTTTTCTTGGTTGCAAAACAAAATTGTTTACAGGATTTTATACATATAGGTGTAACCCATTCAAAATTTTTTGACATTTCCATGTATTTCCAAAAAAGTTTTTAATTGGTAAGGTACAAAATAGATTCCTCTGAAAAATTATACACTAGTTAGCATCGTGATTAAAACACGTTTTTTTATTGAATACAATGAATGATCTTGATCTTAAAAATTTCTCCAAAACAAGCACTTTTCCAAATCAGCGGAAGTGCAATCTTCGCGATGCGCGTTTCACCAACCAAATTGGTATCATCAGGAGATGAAGACAGTGAAGAGTGTTTTTGAGAAGTATTTGTAGATCTTCATCAGTTACATCATGAACAATAATTCTTTTAAAGCAAACAGGAAGAATGGTGAAGAATATGAGTAGAGATGTACTTCTCCACGCAAATATGGAGGACGAATTAACATGTACTATTTAACAGATTGAAACAGATTTGAAATTTCTATCATCTCTACTTCTTTTTTCAAATCCTTATTTCAGAGATCAGATATTGTACTTGGCAGTACCAAATGAGCTTGACAAAATCAAAATGACAAAAATATGTTTGGAGCAAACATCTATATAATTTCAAGACGTTATTTGATTTAATTTTTTTTTTGGAATATGTGGGAATATGAAAATTTTTTGGATCTTTCTCGATCTCTGTAATGTGACTATTATACACTGTTTTTTTTTATACAGCGGCATCAAATACAAAACAGATCGAATATCTTTGAGACAATTTTGTTGATACAAAAAAAACAGGTCTTGGTGACTATCATCCTCAGAATCTGAAAAGGGAGAGTAGTAAGTGACACACATTAAAGGTGAGTTCATAAGAAATTCATATACCTATGTGATTGTTCAGTAGGTAACTTTACGTTTTGGCGCCTTCTTGCGGGAAAAACAACTGTTTCGTATTTCAAATTATAATACTTCATTCGAATAAGATGAACCCGCATAAAAATGAAAGTTGATGTCTGTTAAAAATAAGTATTCAAATCTGTTTTTCTTTTAACCAGCGAACCCTTCAACCCAAAGAATAGAAAACCTTGTTGACAATTTTGTTTATGTGGTTATGTCATTACAAGGAGAATGGGATTGGTATGTTTTTGGATAAATATTTATCGCTGTTCAATGTTTGTTGTTTGTATATAAAACTGTTACCTTGAACAACTAAGTGGTTGCTAGTAAATCATTGATTGCAAGGATAATTAAGTTTCTGGGGTCCCCTGAATCTTCAGAAGATTCAATAAGCCTGAAGGAATTCACAGTTAAAATATACAGTCCACTTTTATCTCAATATAATCTATTGAAGTGGTTGCAAATACACAACAGCAACGATCGGATACTAAGTTTTGGGCAGATGTTGTCTGAACTGCTGCTTATTTGATCAATTTTTCTCCAAGTCTTGAGAAGAAAAAACCTAAAGACTTGTGGAGAGATAAAAAATCAGATTTAGGTCACCTGAGAATATTTGGTTGTGAAGTAATGGTACACGTTCTCAAATAGTCAACTAAATGCATCATGCTAGGATACAGAGATCAATCCGTAGTATACCAAGTATTTGAACCCGAGAAAAAAAACATTTTTATGAGTAGGGGGATGTCAAATTAATTGGAAATTGTCAGTCAGTCGTTGAAAGTGAACCGAAAATTATTATTTTCAAACAGGATCATATTTCCATCCATACTGCAAGGAAATGATTTCCAAAGAGACTCAAGGATATTGACACACTACAAGGTGGGGAGTGTGTGTGCTCTGATGAAAATAAACCTCGAAGATCTGAATTTGAAAGTGAAATGAATAATAAAGTAATAGAACTCAGGATTTGTTTAGGCAGAAATATACTGTTACGTTTTTTTCCAGGGTTTGATAATTGACTACAATGCACTATTAAACTCAAATTTATTTAACTGCTACACTGACAATACAATACCAATTTTTCATGAAGAAAGTTTGGTTGGGTAACATGATCAATTGTTTTCTTGACAACGTTTCGAATTTTCAACTGAAAATTCAGACTAATACTCAAATGTCTTATCGCCTTATTAGATCATTTCGTATCGCACTTGCAACTAGACTTTTCGATCTGCATATTGGTAGTGTTTATATATCATAATGGAAGTCTCTGGATGCAGTTAGGGAAGTCTCAAGAAGCGACAGGATTTCTACAATGAACGCGAAGCGCAAGTCAAGTTGAGCGCGACTTTGGCCAAGTCACAATCGATTGACGAAGATCATCGGCGGCCGGCGTCATTTTTTTCAGGGTATGATTTACAACAATACCTTCTATCTCCTTTGGCACATTAGAAATGCATGGGAAAATGACTACTTCGACTCATAGATGGATCGCATTTCACTTTTCTCTCCTGACTTCACTAATAAATGATTAATAGTGATGTTCAATATTGCAGAAGCTCTGGAGAATGTTTTGATTTCAACACTTTGCAGTTAGAAAACTATTTATTACTGGAAAGGAAAGTTGTTGAAAATGAGATTAACAGTAGTAATATTTTTTCAACACATTCATAATCAAGACATACTTACAAAAAATATGTATATAGTCGTAAAAAATTAAATACACTGCTTAATCGTACAAAAATAAAAATATACATAAAATATTAAAAACAAAAAGTATACAAATTGTAAAATCCCTCCCAATTTCAATACTTCTCCTGAATAATATAATTCAAAAGTACTTTGAGCTCATGGATTTCTGTTCTTAAAATATCCATCTCGCTGGCCGCAGCAACAGCAGTATCCTTCTCCCTGAAATACCTTTGCACCAACAACGTCATTAGAGCGGGATATTCAAGTTCGTTCATTTTCTTGATAACCTTGGGATTACCTGTGGATTTTCCACAGCAAGCAGTTGAATTTTCATCATTACCTTTAGGTCCTTGCATGAGCACCATGAAATTGTTTATACCAGCAGGAGTGGGAATCAAATTGAATGGCGAGGGGGTAGTGGACTGCAGCATATATTCCAAGTAGAAATCCGTTTTCCCGAAGGTCCATTCCACGTCTAAATTATCTATAACACGCTGGAAGGTCGCCGACATGGTGGCGATCAGCATGTTAAGAATCATCACGACTATGAGAACTTCAAACAGAGCGAAGCAGATGTAACCAACAGCCTCGGTAAACTCGTGAGTGTTGATGATCGTCGATTCAGGGGATTCCCCAGGTAAGTTTTCGATGATGACGTCAGCCGATTCGAGAGGAGCCATGCAGAGGATGGCCCAGAAAAAAGTTTTGAGTGTTGATGAGAAGTCCACAAAGGAAGATACTTGCTGAGTTTTGATTTGGTTCTCGTCCACTTTGACCATGCCGTCGTAGTATTGGTAGAACCTGACGTAGACAAAAACATTATTACCTGTTCAAGAGATTCGGTTAATATATCCAATGGATATTCACTCTAGATATTAAGAACATACGATGGATGCTTTTTAGTTAAAAGATGTCTTGAGTATATAGACATCCAATGGAGGTTGGAGTATATCAATCTCCAATTCCATAAGATATCTTTAGTGTGAAGAAATATAAATGTTTTATAGCACCGCGACACGATATTGAAGTTAAGCTTTCTAAAGTACTCTAAATCTAATTTCAGGAAAAGGCACGGCTCTTGAATTTTTAATTACGAATAAAGATTGCACAAACCTGCACAAGCCGGCTGAGAAGGATATGATGACGATCACGAAGAGTATTATATACTTGGCTAAATCAGCGCACATTTTCCCCAGCGATATCTGTAAAGGTCCCATGTAGTAGTTCAACCTGCAGAAGAACAGAAGCTTGAAGAAGGCCATTATGGTAGCCACTGCGAAACAGCCTTCTGCGATCAAAAGCGGATCCAGGTGGTGCCAGTACTTCCTTTCCAAGTCGACTTGATCGTTGTTTTTGGCGTCAAAGTACGAGGCCAGCCAAAACAGGAACGTTAGTACGAATAAAGCGTTGTTGATGATGTCATGCCAATTCCAGAGGAATTTGAAGTATCTTGAGGGCCCTACCAGTGCAAGCATCCTTATGATGATCCAAATATGTCCGGCAACGAAAACGAGGATAACTGGCTCCAGACCAGAGTTTGGTGGTTTTCTCTTCTGTCCCGTCTTGTCAATGTTGGATTCCAGAAAGATTATTATCAAAAATACTGCGTAGGATGAGGTGTGGCTTATCATTTTATTCAGGGGGATGCTCCAGTGCCTCACTAGGGAATGGTTCGGGGTTATTAAGCAAAGTAAGGTTATGAATGGTAGCATGAAGGCTCGGGCCACTGGATAGAGGAATTTAACGGGCAGGGATTTCAGTTTGTATTCGTGCCAGTCTCCGCACCAAGCTGCCTCGACGATTTGTTGGGTGTTCGGGTGGGCAACGAAAGTTTTCTGTTTGTAGTCCAGTGCGAGAACTAACCTTGAGAAAAAAAATGTTTAACTGTTAATTGTAATAACTGCCATTGCGATGGTTAACGTAAAATATTATTTTATTCATTGAGATCGAGGTCGAACACCCAGATGAAAAAGCTTTAGAACTACTTTATGACTGTCGGACCTTTGAGTGTCGTTGTGGCCATGTACAAGTTGGGCTAGACTAAACAAATATATGAACGTGTCCTAAGGTATATATTGGTCAAACTGGTAGATCATTTAAGAATCGAATCTAGGAACATCATATGAGCTATGTAAATAATAAAACAAGTGCATCACATTCAAATCATCTTTTAGAGGAAAAGAGTTCGAAATTTTACATATAGAAAATAAAGGTGTGAAACTGAATCATTTGGAAGCAATGGAAATTAATAAATTTAAAAATTCAAACATTCTAATGAATGACTAACAGGAGTTGAATAAATCACCATTATTGAACTTGTTTTCTTAAAAAACCGAGGAAGTGTTATTATTGATGTAGAAGGGTAATATGCTTCAGGTAATCGTGAAAGAGGTACCTCAGGTATACAAGAATTGTAGAGGTATAGGTAATTTGATGGAGGTAGTCCCAATTGTAGTTATCTATGGTATATAAATATTTGCCTAAGAAGCAACTTGTAGTATTCAAATCACTGTTGTAGAAGCTACTGGCTACTGTGTTAGTGAGACATGTGATATATTTTTCAAATACAGTTTGTGGAGATCAAATCGTGAGGTGTAGTTTATGAAACAACGAAAAACTGACAGACATTTTTTCATACGTACATACCTGGGGAACATGTACATACTAGACGATTGCATCCCTGAGCTCTGCGTTAGAATAAGCTCCATCTCGGTGGTGCTCCTGCAGCACGCTATCAGATCCACCGCGAACATGCTAATTTCAGCAGACAGCTCCGAGTAGGCCACTCTGAACTCGGGGACGAGAAACGAAGACTCCTTCAGTTCTTGCGACAAGTGAAAAGCGGCTAGGATAGGGTCGTGGGTAGAGTAGCATATGTAGGCGGGATTGGCCACCGCCCTGTAGAGGTTGAGCCGCAAGCTCTCCGCGTGGAGGATGTCGTCGTGTTCGAGACGGACTCGGCAATCTGAACATCTGAAATATAAAATTACTAGCTGACTAGGCGAACTGAGCTAAGCTGTTACTTTTTAGCATTGTGTTGGCTAAGCATGAAGTCGGACCATACTACCACGGCCAGTGTTTGCTATGCCATGTAGATTTCGCGTGAGAAAACCAGTAGATTGATATAAAATCGATCATTTAATAATTATTATAGGCAGTAAATCGAGCCATTATATAATTCAATTGTCAAACAGTAGATCAGAAGCTCGAAAGCCAAAACCCAGCGCTTCTCTCGTGTAATGTTGTGGAAGATTTGAACTTCTCGCTCGCAGCATTGGAAAACATATAATGAAATTTACTGACGTTGCTTGTAAAAGGGTCTTCCAACAGGGACTTTGACAATTGATAACGGTCATTTTGTTAAAGCTACATATTTAAGGGAAAGGTTTACGAGACGATCCATTGAGGAAGATGATCCTTTTATATTGTAACGAAACTAGTAGTGCCATCTAGTTGTGTTTAGTGGTAAAATATACTACCCGATATTCCCCCGCCACAGTCAATCGTAATGACGTCTTGAGCGACAGTTATATTTTTTGAAGAATAAAACAAAAATTATGTGACTTCAGTCTAAGGTAAGGTTGACTTTAAGTTTATGTTTAATGTGTTCTAACGTACTTTAGTGTCGTGGCTGATGTATTAGTTACCTTTTTATATTACTCTATTTTGATTTTTTAACAGCATGGAAACAGTTGAAACCACATAGGTTATGTTATCGATCTTTGAATAAAAAAAGGTTGTGTTGGGGCAAGATGATCATGTTACCGGTGTACAAGACGATCCGTGTGGATCATCTTGTATAATCCCTCAACATAATCATATCTACTATTACAGGAACATTTTTTAACCATTTGTGTTATGTATTTTTACTAATAAATATGTCTTAATTAATAAGAACTGCCTGCATTATTACCTAAATAGTAGAAGATTTCTTGCTTCACATTATGCCTCGTAATTATAAAAGAAAAACTGATCGCAGGTCGTGGTTGAAAGACTCCATGATAAAAGCGCTTGATACTGTAAAAAATGGCATGGTATTTAGCAAGTAAACAATTCGGAGTGCCTATTATGTCGCTAAAAAGGCGGAAATAAATATTTAGGTGGGAAAAAAACAGTTTTAACGGCAGAACAGGAAAATGAGCTCGTGAAGCATATAAAAGATATGGAGATGAGGATGTAAAGATTAACACGACAAGATGTTTTATCTTTGGCGTATCAACTTGCAGTAAAAAATAATATCACCAACCC
>WOGJ01072992.1:1400-12352 GCA_015342185.1 Leptinotarsa juncta | reverse complement strand
GTCCTTACCAAACTACTAGCGCTGCTAGAGAGTGATTTTTCGTACTTCAGGAAAAAGGTTCGTTACCCCCATTTCAATATGACAGCTACGCTTGCGCTCGTCTTATAATGAAAAGGCTATAGGAAACTGCGGTGCACAAAAGGTTCTATCATAAATAAGAAGAAGAAAATGACAAGTGGGCACTTTTGATTACTTTTGGGCACTGCAGAAATATCTTTAAGGCGCTCCAAGGGCGGTGCCTGTGTATAATTCCAAAATAGTAGGCACCAAATTTTCAGAAATGACTGACGTTTTTACTTATACTGAACACATGAGAAAAAATGATAATACATGTTATAGAATCACAACCTTGACAACAATGTTTTCGTTTTAATGCAATAATATTTCTGAGAATTTAATGCCTAACATTATGGAATTGTACTATACACCTATAACTAATTCCTATAACTAACAACATTAGGGAACTCAAATCGTTAGATTTCAAATCCATAATCAGATCAACTCATGAAGATAAATATCTGCAAATACTTCTCACCCTAAATATATCATCCATCTATGTACCACAATCCATTCACACCTGTAATATGATTTTTATCGGTACTTCCCCTTTTATCACAATTACGTCAACCAGGATCACCAATATCTTACACATTTATATACGAAACGAAAGAGAAACATATATAAGGTCAAATAGTGCAGAATACTATTGGATAAAGTATCGCTGAGAGCTACCTGACAAAGCCCATAATTTATGCAACAGGTGTCTCGTAAAAGGGGGAGAGCTGGTATATATCAGTGACTTTCCACACCAAGAAACGAAGAGAAGAAGAAGAATAAGACGGACGCATTTCATAACTGGGCCACAGCTGTGAGTGGGCGCTAAATTAGGGTATAATTTTATATCAAAACAATATTTACTTCAACTAAATGAAAATGCAGGTAGATAAAAAAGGTAATTTGTGTATTCTCATGCATTTCACATATTTAACTTATCTCCTTGTATTTTAGAAAAAGATATTAATGATGTTTTCAGTGACATATTTTTATCTGAAGAAAATGTGATTGAAGAGGCTTATGAGGAAGGATTTTCACTAGGACTTGCTCAGGGAAATGCAGAAGGATATCATTTAGGTTATCACAGAGGTGCTGAATTAGGTGCTGAAATAGGTTACTATACTGGAATTACTGAAACATTTCTGACACATTATGAAAACGCCCAGACAAAGCCAGAAAAAATTATCAACTCTTTGAAGTGCTTGAAAAGTTTATTGGATAACTATCCAAGACTAAATGAGGAAAACATAGATTTGGGTGAATCTATAAATATCATAAGAGCAAATTTTAAAAAAATTTGTAGCCAACTCAAAGTAAGTGTTCATTACTCTAAAAAAGATACTCTATCATTCTGAATATGACCTCGAAGCGTCAGTTTGTTATGGATCAAATAGAATGTTTGATAAGTTATTTGGAGCCTCTATTACCTCTTGCAAATTTTCATATGGTGGATTTTTTTTCAAAGGATGGATTCGAAAACTTTTTATCTAATAATATAAAACAAGAAATAAAGAAAGTTGGTCAGCAAGAAGTGATTTCTAGTATTTTCAAAAATGATTACAAAGAAATGCCCAACTTGTGTGAATATGTGAACAAGTCAAAACAGTTTACACTGAAAAATATTCACTCAGTTTGTTTTACTACAAACAGTTTTCTGAATCATTTAAAAGAGTTGAGCTGTGAGGAATTCCTGAGATTGAGACTCAATATTTTCATGACTTCCAAAAAATCTCATGAAGTTGATATTCTCAGTTGCGTGTCGGCTGCCTTGAAAAGTATTTCTCAGACAAGTCATCTCATTGATATCGGAGATGGAAGAGGTTACTTGAGTTCTATGTTGGCGTTGCACTATAAAATACCAATTCTTGGAGTAGATGCTTCAGTAATCAACACTCACAGTGCAGTCAAGAGAGTAGAAAAGTTATCAAAAATTTGGAACAGTGTAGTGAAAGTTGATAACGAGAAAACAAGAAAAACCACTAAGGATTTGTATAAACAAATAACTAAATATGTAGATGAAGATATTGATTTTGATCAATTAATAACTGATGTCTTCTTAGAAAAACCATGTGGTTTAGGTCTGGTTGGGTTGCATACCTGTGGAAACCTAGCACCTACTTCCATACGAATATTTTGTGCCAATAAACAAATCAAAACAATATGTAATGTAGGTTGTTGCTACCATTTTATCAGCGAAATTTTTGAAAATGAAGGAAATGATAATTTATGCTCTACAGGCTTCCCGATGAGTGAATTCCTAAAACAGAAGAAGTTTGTAATTGGAAGATCTGCTAGAATGATAGCTGCACAGTCTGTTGATAGAATTATGGATCGAAAAGATTTACCTAACAGGACTATATTTTACAGGGCTTTATTTGAGGTGCTACTTGATGGAAAATGCAGTTTTCTGACAAAAGAAAAGAGACAAGTTGGGCGGTTTCGAAAACAGTGTTCTGATTTTTCAGAATATGTTAATAAAGCAATGAAAAAATTGGATTTGAAAATAGATATAACAGATCTGGAAATCAATAAAGTATATGAAGAACATGAAGCTAGGATCCATGAGCTCAATTTATTTTATCTAATACGAGGAATGCTGTCGCCAGTGATAGAAAGTTTAATTCTACTTGACAGACTTTTGTTTTTGCATGAGCAAGGACATGATAATTCATTTCTGGTTCAACTATTTGATCCTGTGGTTTCGCCAAGGTGTTATGGGTTAATTGCTATGAAATAATATTTGGAGATCTGCTGAAACTATATGCAAGGCTGCTTGGTTGGACTAAAAAAATGGATTTGAATTTGGGTGAAATTTCAATTTTTTTGTAAATGAATTAGATATTTGATAATGTTCAAAAGTGTGTATGTAATTTTATAATGTTTAAAAATATATTTTGGCAATGAGTCCCTTAAAGGGGTCTTGAACACTATTTTAAATTATTGATATTATTTCATAGAGAAACGAATTGTAGTATGTTGAAATATTTTCAGATATATAAGGTGAAATTTACAAAAATTGTACCAGTTCCAAAAAATAATAATGCGAAATTTGTATAAAAGTGTCTGGTTGGAAAAAACATCTCCCAGATAGAAGTAATTCAACTTTTATGTCGCTAACATTTAATTTCTTTTTAATATAGTTTTATTTTAAAGGAAGGAACAATACTATCCTGAAGTAGCCTTATCCAAGTTTTACTTTATTAAAAAACGACCTATATTTTTGATAGGTCAATGTTCTATGATGTTAAGCTTTATCTCTCAAAGTTGCATACATCTGGTTCATAACTTGCTCTCGTAATTTTTTAGAAAAAAAATGGAATCAATCATATCTACATCACAACAGTTGCTGATAGCAATAAGTTTTATGAAAGAAAATATGTTATCTCAGAAAAACACATTGACTGCCACTAAATAAAAATGTTTAGCTTCGTTGAAATCTCAAATAATTTACTATTAATAAATTGATTTTTATAAAGTCTTTATTAGCTTTCTCTGACTTTGGAAAGCATAGATATCCTAAAGTCTGTATGGTCTTTCATAAACACATACTTATTTGATTAATGAGTTGTGTATGTACAAATCGTTATTGAGTTTGATATATTTAAACTCCAAAAGAAGTTGATATTTCTTACATAACAAAACTCCCCTGCCTTTAATATTGCACCTATGTGAAGATTCATACTTTATATCTAATTATAGCTATCAAAATCAATGGATATACATTTTGAATATAAGAAATACAATTAATTTACAGTACCACTTTCGCCGTTGTTTGAATTACTTTATTAACACTAGGAAGTATAATCTAGAATTCATTAGCATTAGCATATTAAAAATTCTGCAATGTTGATAACACCCCGAGCCACCTAGGGAATGTCATAGCTATTAGCAGTCTCATCAACCATGTAATGTTGCAATTGAAAGAATTCTAAGATTTTTTTTTTGTCGAACTTACGACATTTCGATAGTAAATTAGGCGTGCTATCACTGCGCCAATTCACCACTTATCATTTTTGTTATAACTAATTCAATTTGAGGATTTTCAACCGACAGTGATCTCTTCATTTTGGAATTGCTTGGGAGCGTTGCACTATGGCACATTTGTGTAGTTTCATAAGTCCAAGTCAAGTTTATCTATATTTTTACTTGTTCTATTTTTTACTCTATTAGGCTAATGGATAATCACTAATTCATTCCTAATATTTTGACATGAACAGAATTCACATATAGGTAATCGTGATTTTTTTTCCCAAACTATACACGAGATCACTTGCAATAGTTAACTGCTAGTTTCTTCAAGTGTTAAACTTCTCTTTTGAAACAGGAAACTTTCAAAGAAAAGCAAAGACAAAAAAAATACCAATGTAAACTCTTTGGGAAAACCACTCATATATGTTTCAGATACAAAATCAAAGACAGAGTATAAAATTAGATTCTAATTTTGAATTACATAGATATAATTTTATTTTCTTGATTTTTACAGTGAATATTCATGAGGGAATTTGAAATAGATAATTTTCCTTTGACTCTACAAATTCATAAATAAATCAGTAATCTCGAAAAGTATGATGTGCACTGTAATTTGAAAAACTGAGTTGTGAATATAGGTAGACTCATCATCTGGTGAGAATATATTTCTTTCTTTTTAAATAATAGGTGGCAGTTGCTAAATAAGCATCGTTACATGTTTAAGGAGCTTGTACAGACAGGTTGTTCAACTTAAATTGATAGGCATCATTGTGCATGCTTCATTTTGATCCATTATTTTTCTGCAAGGTAGAAATTTCCCTTCAACAGAGAACACTAATCTTGAAAAATTTAGATTGGTGTGTATCCAGTTGAACTTTGAAGCTATGGGCATCTATATTATGATGATAATATACTTAATTGTAGGTACATACAATATAGTAAACAATGTCAAACGAAGTAGAAAAAAAATTGTAAGGTAAGTGTTTATATATTTTACAGGCATTGTAAATAAATGAGTTTTTAACCAAAGTTGTGAAAGGAAGAGGAAGTATTGTAAAATGTTTGATGGAAGCCAAACCTCTCTAAATGTTTCTTTATAATCAACATCGTTTGCAAGATATATGATTCTGAAGTTAATATTTTTTGAGATTTAAATAGTGACTTACATGGCTCATTATATTTAGATTTACACATATATATCAAAGCTCATTTTTGCAATTTGAATATGTTGTTAAATGCATAGTTGCTGCAAATACCCCAGAATGAAATCCTATAGCTCAAGTAAGTTTCAGATACAGAGTGATATACCATTTTAACAGTAGAATATCCTAATTCTATCGATATCATCTTAACTGCATAGCAACTAGAAGACCAACTTTTTTTAAAATTTTGTTGAATTTGAGTTTTTTGTCAATATGGATTTTTTAAGATTTTGCACAGGTTTTATTTTCTATAAATTCCGAATTCATTGTCATTTTGTGAAGAGCACTTGAATGTCAGTAAATTGGTTTTTTAGCATTAAACCAATGGTGATTTGATTCACATCAGCTGAACACTTTTCCAATATCTTCCTTGACACATTTTGTTTTGTCTTCAATGTTGGGAATTCCTGATGATAGTTGTGTCATCAGCATATATTGTAATGTATCAACGTATGTTAGATCATTCGAATAAATTGAAATGTATCAACGTATGTTAGATCATTCGCATAAATTGAGAAAAGAACCCTATAACCAAGCCCTGTGAAAACTTTTCATTAGCTCTTACTATTTGACTACGATTCAATAGGTAGGATACTATCTATTGTTAAGAAAGTCCTCCAAATCCATAATATTCAAGTTTTTGTCAATATTATTCCATACAATGAAATGCCATTGTATGACAAAATTTACTGTGTACGTTTACTTTCATAGAAATAAAGTGGGATAAGTGTCAAACACTTCTCGTGAGAGTATTTGTAGAAAAAAGACATGTCCCAACCTTCCTTTGATGTTCCAGACTATCAAGGTTGCTTGCGATGTTTGGGTTTTCAGTCAGACAAAAGACTCGTTCCTAGATATAATCTAGTAGCGAACCGTCCACCCCGCACGGGTGCAATGTTGATACTAAATATAAATTCACCCAACGGAATTTTAAGTGCATAGAGAAACAGTGATAAAAAAGATAATTTTGTTCAATGGATGCGCCTTTTCCGCCGTGGATGGCCCCCCAATAGGAATATTTGAAAAACCTTTCGTATTGCACACTTACAACATAAAACGAACCTACCTAAAAAATGTCAGCCTCCGAAAATATAGCTGGACGGAGAAACTGAAATGAAAAGGTAATTTTCATATTTAAACGCGCCTCTTTTATCCCCAGTGAGGGTGCCTCAATTGGAATATTCAAAAATCCTTTCCACATCAACATCAACAACATAAAACGAAACTACATATAAAAATGCAGCTTCTGAAAATATGGCAGTAGGAAGAAACAGTAATGAAAGAGTAATTTCCATATGTGAACATGCCCCTTTTATCCCCACGGGAGTGCGTCCCAGTTGACATAATTGAAAAACCTTTCTTAGTGTGCATCTAAAACCTAAGAAGCACCTACATACCAAATGTTAGCTTCTTGGGACTTAGCAATACGTTGAAACAGAGATGAATGAGTAAGTGTTAAGTGAGTGACTTTCACAATTATAAGTATAGATATCAGCTTCAAGGTATCATCAAGGACATACTTCACATATATGAGCAATATTCTAAAGTAGATATAATTCGAACTTGATAAAAACTAAAAGTAGTCGAGGTGTGTAGTTACAGCAGTTTGGAATCTAACAACTTCAAGAAATGTATAGAGGCACATATTCATCTATGTGTGCAATATCAATATTCCAAAGCATGAAGCATAAAAAAAATGCTCTGATTGTGAACATTTTACTATTCGAAGTGAAGGTTCTAAGTTTCTGAGAAGCTACCTTTGCTATTTGTAATTGTGTCAAGATATTGCTATCCAATTTGCCTAACAACATTTGATCGGTGCAACTAAAGAAATGTGCCTCATCATTTATTATGGAACATTCTTGACTTACAACATGGTGTCGAGCGGATATAAGACTTGATTATATTATCGGAAACGCATCTGACTCTGTATTGATTGTTTGGCAAGTCTGTCCATTTCAATGAATCACATATTAAAGAAAATAAGTTTGTTAAAATCTGTTTTTCCGTTAACCAGCTGTCGCCCCCCTATGAACGACAACTCTCAGAAGTTGAAACTTGTGTGAGCTAAGGACTAACAAGGTCTTACTTTCAATGTGTGATTCTCAACACGGGTTGGACGATAGGAAGTAAAAATTGATCGCCCGGCCTTGCGGTTCGAATCACCAGTTTGCACAGAGGTCGATTGAATGAGTGGAACTGACCATCCACGTCAACCCACTAGGCTACCATCCTACCAAGTATTTTGAAATATGCGAATATTCATCTAACTGAATACTGAGTCAGATTTTATTTTATAATAATATTCTCTTCCTTTCATTTGAAATTGTCTCTGTGTTTATGAATTATTTCTATCGTCTACTCATATACTCTTGGATAGTACCTTATTCTGAATGTTGTACTTGTGGAAAATAGCGTTGAAACAATATATCCGGCCATGAAAATTTACAATTTTCAAGCATTTTGAAATCCATGAAAAATGATAATTAAAACTGTGTTTTTCTACCATTTGTATTAGTAACTAACTTTACTGCAGTTTTGTCCTACATGGACATTTTCAAACGAATACAATAGACATTTGATAATGTCCATGTAGGGTGAAACTGCAGTAAAGTTAGTTAAGAATACATAGAAAGTTTCGATTCTCATTTTTCATGATCTCATACCACGTAGTAACGGCTACATCCATCAATTCATTTTAATATTTATTTCTTAATGGCTATTCATCTTCCAAACCGTCGGTAGGCTTATTTTGGTTTCTGAAAAATTTATTCCCACGTTTATACAATTGTTTTATTTTTTGGGTGAAAAAACTTCTTTCTGAATATTCGATACTTTGAAGTGAACTCATTCCATCACACTGGAGTACAAAAAGTATCTAACATTTATATAACAGAAATATACAGCTTCAAAGCTATATAGGATTTATTGAAAAATAATTTTTTGCATAAAATAAAGCAGGCGATAAACATTTCATCATTGAGTATATTATATTTTTCTGTAGTAGGTTTGGTAGAAAAACTTCGATGAAAAATAATTTATACTTTTCAATAATATGGTCTGTTAAGGGCTACAGGGTTACTATGGATTTTATTTCTGCTAATGTGCAACAAAGGAGTGGAGGACATCGAGCAAGAAAGGAAACTGCTTTATGAATTAGAAATTAAAGAATGAGATAGCTGAGGCGCTATCAAAATTACTGTCATAAATGTTGATTTAAGAAAAATAATATAGTCGTTGATAAATGGAGAAAAGTAAAGAAAATCCCTTAAGCCAGCGCTTTTAGCATATATTGCCAAGAAAACGAAAATTGTAATTTTTCCAGTGTGTAGTAATTTATGAAATATTGATAATGTACTTTATCTATCCCTGCTGTTAAAGTGATAATTTACTTTTTTTATACTGTTTTTTGGGTTTATAACCATCCACAATGTGAAAAAAAATAAAAGATAAATCAATAGAGAATCTGCTGAAGTGCAGTAAAGGCCAAACTGAAAAGTTACTGCATAATATAAACTACTGGAAATTCCAATCAGTTAGTAACTTGTTGTATTCATAAATTTTGTCTACAAATGGAAAGAAAAAAATTCAACAGTTAACGTTTCGGGAAACAATCCTTTTCCATTTCCAACACCTGAGTCACTATGAAAATCTCACCTCAAACCTACTATAAATTGATAAAAACTTGTTTTATAGAAAAAACATATTTAGTTCTCCATAGGACTTTCTCCTTAAATAAATTGGTTGTACAGATGACTGTTTCAATAAATTCATGACTTACATAAGATATGAACTAATAAGAATCTATAGTTCCATTTTAGGTGGGACGGTAGCTGGTTGGGTTGACGAGGGTAGTTTGTTCTACTCAATCGAATGCTGTGTGAACCGGTGGTTCAAACCGCAAGGCCAGACGATCGATTTTCTCTTCCCATTGTCCAACCTGTACTAGGAATCACACGTTGAAAGGTAAGACCTCGTTAGTACTTAGCTCGCACGAGTTTTGACTTTTGATTGTTCGCAATGGTGTGACAGCTGGTTAACGGTAAAACAGATTTGGGAGCAAATAAATAAATTTTCCATTATCATTAATAAATATTCACAAAATTAAATACACAATATGTGAGTGACATATATTTCCATATTTTACAATTTCATTTATATTTATTTTAAAATAAATCACTGCCTTTGCATAAAAACAATGACAATTACATTTTAAGTACCTGAATATTTAGTACTTCAGTAATAAAATTAATGTACAAATATGTACAAACAAAATGATCTAGGTAGCAGTCATAGAAATCAAATTCTTATCATTATAACAATTTCACAAGCTACGAAAATGAACTATTGTCCTAGAGTATTGAAGACAACTGATTAAGATCACATTCTACTTACAACAACATAACAAAATAAACTTTCGCTAAATTTCTGCTAAAACAATTTTGTATACAAAGTAACAGCTCAAGTGTTATAAAAATATTCAATATCAAATATGTAACTAAACAGGAATCAACTGCAACTTTGGAATTATTTTGAGTCATATAGTGATGGTTGAAATAAAATTGTTTTAGATGTCTAAATACAGTCTATAAGAACCCAAAACATTGAATTATGAGTAAATAGTATTCAAAGCCAGTAGCTCTTTCAAATAATAATTTAACCTATACAAATTAATTTCAAAATTAAGTAACTGCTGTTATGTTTGAACGGCATGCTTTTCTTTTTGTAATCTTGCAGCCACTGCTGCAACCAGAGCAGCTCCTCGACCGCTGCCATCTTCGGATAACATCAGATCAAACTGAAATGAAGAAACACATTGAATTTATACTCTATCATAAGAAAAAAAATTTAAAGGGAATATTTTCATGAGAGTAGTTATTAAAAAAAAGCTTTTTGGCTTTCTACTTCTCCATCGTTATACAAAAAATGTGGATATCTTCCAGAGTAGGAAGAGATCTTCACACGGATCTGTAGATCATGCACTAATGTTACTAAATATTTGATGCATTCGCAAACTGTGTGTAAGTAGAATTTTGTTTTATTAGTTGTTCGGATTTTTTCCAGCTTGTATCTAAAATAAACTTTTGTGCATGATCCGCACATCTTTAAAAGACTATTTACATATGTGTGATTGATAACTTCTTTAGTTTGTGGTAATTCATAATCACTTTAATGAAATTAATAAAAACACTTTTGACTAATTACCAGTAGTTGATTTTATTTTTACGACCGGTATACTGTGTATGCTCTGCAGTATATACAGGCCAAAACGGTAGAAATTTTGACATAAGGCTGCGTGAACACGTCTGTTTGGACAAAAAATCTACAATGCACGAACATATTCAAAAATCAAAACCTAAGATAAATAAAGATCACCTCAAAATCCTACACATATGTAATAAAGGAAAAAATGAATTTGTTGGAAGCCTTGGAAATTAACAAATCAATTAAAAACCAGAAATACATACCCCTAAACGAGAAACTCGATTTATGTAGGTCTCCTCTCTTGAATTGATAAGTTTAACAACCCATAGTATTTTCAGTGGTGAATTTTAAAGTTGGCATCCTGGTTCGCCCAACTACCTGTCTTATTTCAAATGCCTGTCCTGAAAACTCCCGATATAACCGAGTTTTCAAACTTCACATCTCAGTTTTTTCTTGATAATGGGGTCAAAGCCGAAAACGGTCGTATAAATAAAATCAACTAGTAGTAATTAGAAAAAATTG
>WOGJ01072925.1:0-10386 GCA_015342185.1 Leptinotarsa juncta | reverse complement strand
ATATTGCAAAGTTTTAATGAAATAAATAAAAAATGTGTATGAATATTTCAACTAATTGTACTAAGAATTTTTCTTTCATTCTTAACCCTCTCAAAAACTAATAAGCATGCCCCCGACTTGCTGTCAACTGGGTTTACTTCTACTCTCAATCATTATTGGTTTTAGTATAGCTCATTAGATCATTTGCATATATTAAAAATGACAAGGGTCCAAGTATAGATCTCTGAGACACTGTTCATTTTCTAAGGTAAATGGATTTATCTGTTGGGCAAAAATCATTTAATCTTCATTTAGTGTGAATTAATTAAAAAAGCTTGTGGATCTAAAATTCTTTATAATAAATAACACAAGAAATTATACAAAGATTTTTAATTTCATTTCACCAATTCCACATATATCAGTTGTTACAGTAAATATGAATTGAAAAAATGATGTTATCGAGAATTTGGGCTTACTTTCTCTTCAGATTCATTTTCACTGTGACAATAATCAGAGCTTATAATTAAATGACCAAATAATCAAAGTTTTACCTAACATCTAGACTTTTAAACTTAAATTTAGTTTTTCAAATGAGCTACAATGTTTACCATATATATCAGCACTCTAAATCTGATTGAAACTGTCTTCAAAACAGAAACTTTGAGAAGATATCTTTAAAACCAGAGCTAACAACTAATTTGGAAAGATAATAAAAGGTTTCCTTTCTTGATTTTTAGGACCAGAATTTATCAATACCCTCTGTTTAAATTGAGAAAAATCTACAAGTCTTTATTTTACCATCTTCACAGTCTGAACTATAACAGTAAACATGAATAAAAAGAATGATGTTAGAGAATTTGGGCTTACTTTCATTTTTGTTCATTTCTACATTAACAATTCAGAACTGTTATATTTTTATTAGTAATGAAATTTGCTGATACTTTTGGAAAAATCCTTGATGAATGTTATTTTTATCAATTTTATCAATAAATGGAGTACCTGAACTTCCAGATTGAATTCATAAGTTGAGCCAAATTTTAAAGATACGTTTCTCAGAAATTTACTTGCCAGAAAGACACATCTTACAAGGATATTAATTACTCTACAGAGCCGAAGCTCCAGAAATAATTTCAATCAGCTCTCTAGTAATAACAGCCTGTCTGGTACGGTTGAACGTCAGAGTGAGCTTGTCAATCATCTCTCCTGCGTTTTTGCTGGCATTGTCCATAGCTGTCATCCTGGAGGACTGTTCGCTGCAGGCCCCCTCTTTCATTGAATAAAACAACAACGAAGCAAGTGAGAATTCCAAGTAACTCTGAATAACTTCGTCATCCAAAGAGTCGTACACGGAAAGTTTCGGAGCAGCCTTAAAAAGAAATATTTATGTTATTCGGTGTCAAAACTAAAAACGCATTACCTCTTACCGTCACAGAGGCCAAGCTGAAGACAGGCAGAGTCTGTGTATTATAAGACACAACAGATTTGAATCTGTTGAAGACGATTTCACCAGAGCTGAACTTGTAGTTGGATTTCAAGATGGCATCTGCTAGCTTCGAGGCATCGATGAAGGTTGGGGGCAAACGTCCGATTTCGTTGCAAGCCAGAATGATGTTTTTGCCATAGATACGCTGCAGTATAGCTCGGGATTTGTCACCCACGCATACGACTTTGATGTTTTCGCTATCCTTGTTGAGTTCTCCACGAATGTAACGAGCAACGCTGGTGTGAACAGCCCCACAAAGTCCTTTAACAAAACATACCTACTGAATCAAAATGTAAATACTTGAAATTAATACTGAAATTGATAGATATATAATCTTGTACCAATAATATACATGAAAAAAATAGAACGGTTCCTAACACTGAACTCCGAGACAAAACAGTTTCAATTGCCTTACTCTTTAAAAGTGGGAATTTTATAGAGAAAAGAGAACATGGTTAGCTACAGGCTATTTTCTAACCCACAATAAAATATGTTGCGTTCCAAAATACTGATTGCAATGCAATAAATTCATGAAATTAAAATTCAAACTTACACAATTAGTTATGATTCATTCAATGTATTTGTGTTATATGAATTAAATTTGGGAATGATAAGATTGGCATTAATATTATTATGAAAATAAATAACGGTACCATTTTCACATCAGTCATAGCTATTAGGTAGCACTTGTTTCTATTATTTTGCAAGTTTAGGGTCCTGCGAAGTTTTCAAAATCTCTGGGAACCATAAAATATATTCAAGAAACACTTTATTGTGAGATTTTCACTAAATAGTTTTAAAAAAATGTAACACGTGTTTCGTTGTACAATTTGTGTTTTATAACAATTTGAATCATATCACCTTCTACCTACTTCATTACTAATGATTTTTCCAGAATTAAGATATGAAGTAATTAAATGAAAATGTAATAAACTTAATACCAATTTCCACATTAGAAAACAGATTCAATAAAGGGTAAGGTGTCAATTCTGTTTACTAATTCAGTACATTTTCTTAATTCTCGAGTTTACTAATTTCCAAGCATTCCAAAAGATTTGAGTTTTGAAACTTTCTCCTCCAAATGTGAAGATTTTCAATTGACACATAAAATTCAACTTTGCCTTATACAAACACAATTTATTTAATATCGCTGAAAATTTTCGGACATTACTGTAATTTCATGCTTGAAAAAACAATTCACAATAATCACGTAACAAAAAAAAACTGAAGAAAACTTCTCAGGAAAGTTCTCATGGAAATTCATAACTAGGAAACATTATAAAAATCTTATAACATATATTGTGGTGAAGTCTTGAGGTCTTCTATATAAAAAAAAATTGAATGTCTCCGTTTGGAACACCTTGTAAATGTAATTTCATTTATTTCTGGGCTTATTAAAAGAATAATTAATTTCCCCACATACAATGTGGAGAAAAATAAAAGTTTTAATTAATCTTAGTTTCATTTGCTCAGAGAGCCTATATTTAAATTTATATCATGTTCATGAAAGATATTTATAGGTATCCCAAAATTTTTACTAGACACTGTGCTAGGAGTTTCAACTTTTAAGGATTAATGGCAAAACATATCAGATCAAATTCAATTAGTTCATTGCAACAGAGAGAGTAGTTATTTTGAATATAACTATGCTATGCTCACGATCCTATGCATAACGCGAAAAACAGGGAAACAAATGTGTTACCACCACCTATTTGTTTCATTAAGAGATCTGCTGACTTTAGAATATCAGGTAACAACAATTCACTAATAGAGTTAAGAAAAGGTCAGAAAAAAAAGAGTGGAACAGCATTTGTATACTTAAAAACCTATAATAGCTGCTTTATTGTTGAGAAAGGAGTAGCTTTTTTAAATATAACTTGAAGGATATATCATTATGAACATTAGCTATGTCGAATGTGAAGAATCTCTTAAATTGTTGAGAAAATATATTAGTTTTTTTCCCCAATTATTGCTTGTTTCAACCATTTGAATACGACCTTGGTAAGTCATGTACACATTTATATACATTTCCAGAAGGAAGTAAGCGCTTCCATCATTTAACTTACCTCTGTCAGAGGTCATAGCGATGACCAATTTCTGAGGGATGTCTGTTACCGGAGTCACCTCAGCTTTCTCGTAAAACTGTTTAGCACCATCCCCAATGGGTCTTACGGCCTTCAACTCCCTCTCAGCCCTAGCATATTTAGCTGCAGACACCATCTTCATGGACTGAGTAATTTTCTGGATGTTTTTGACTGATTTCAAACGGATCGAAATAGCCTTAAGGGTGGCCATACCCCGCTGCTGTTGCGTTTGGGCATTTTGAGTGAGCAGCGGTGTAACTTTACCGAAATTTCCAAATCTCACGAACATTTTTCCAGCCTAAAAAATTCGCAGATTAGGTATTATGTAAGCACATATGAGAATGTTGAATAATGGTGATGGCCGACAATATTATCTGTGTTTATAACTTACTGGGAGATGATGAATGGTTTTCGAGACTGAAAGTGAAAAACTTTGATGAATTATTAGACCATGAATATTGGAAAAAATACTAACCTTACCACCTCACAGGCCGACCCCTAAAAAACGAGTGACCACGAATCCGCGCTTGCCCAGAGAAAAAAATGTTAGGATAGGAAAATAGCTCTTATGCAATGTTCATTTAGAATCGAAATGAAAGTGTCGATCTTTCTTGTTACTTTATACCGCACGACGAAGAATTTCTGAAAATGAGAAAATGTGAATCGTCATAAAGTTAATTGTAATGACAATTCAATTAACGAGGGAATCACAAAAAGTTTTTATAATCTTATTTTTCTCCTCAAAACTACAATGAAGATGTTCATGACGTTATTTTACAAACGACAGCTAATGAAAACAAGGTTGGTAAAATTGGAATGTTGAAATTCCAAATCTTTTTTGAAAGTCAAAGACTACAAACTTCCAAGAACGCGATTCCTAATAAAAATTGTTTTTCACTAAACATCAACTTTACTTACGTTGAACAATATTTCATAAAGTAGTCTTCGAACCTCCAACACAGCATAGCTCCTCCAACCAGTCGCTTATTGTTCATTTCAACGGCGAATAACATCTCGTATAAAATTCCCTTCAATCGTTGCATTGTTTAAAGAGAAATGTGGTTTTTAAACAGCAATGTACGTTAATGATTTTCCATATAGAATTATTTCACTTCAATATCTCTTTGAGTTGTTTAAGTTGAGTGGGATTTACAAGTTAGAAAGACGGTATCATGCAAAAGTTAAATATGATCTACTTTTTTTGGTCGTTGGCAGCACTGGCAACTAAAAAATTAAAAAGAAATATTTGTAATTTGTTTTCCTGTCAGTTTGCTCATGACGTTTGTGGTGTGTGTTGTGTAGTCATGTGGAATACTGCGTGAAATGCTTCAATTATTGATAAATTTATAGTGTTCTGACTGGACAAACATACAAAATGGCAAAAAGGTTGACCGAAGAAATGGTCATAGCCAGGACAAAAATATCCGATCTTGGTAAAATCAAACGTCTTAATTGTTGGTAAGATATTTCAAAATATTTGTACTTTGTTACATGCAAATGAATCATAATCCAGTTTATCGATGAATAATATAAGTCAATTCATAATGCATTTTTGATACTGTATTGTAGTTTAATATATATTTTCGTTCCAGGGGTAGCGAACTGGTGGATGTTTCTCTGCTTCGGAAAATGCCTTCAGTTGAGGTTTTATCTTTGAGGTGAGTCAATTTCAAAATGTATTTGATTCCTTGTTGTGAAACATATTTCTCAACCACAAGTCTGACATAAAAATATAGACTCCAATTCACAGGATTTCAGTACCCTAATTGTTTTAACATGCATTGTAGATATTTTTTGTGATATCTTTCAGATAATTGAATTGGCTTTTGCTTAGGAGAGTTTTGATATGTCTTCCTTTCAAAGCACTAAATATATGTGTAATTTCTTAATTACTTAGCTCTATACAGTTAGAACTTTTGCAATAATAAATTTTAGGCCCTCCATAAAATCAGTCTAAATTATCATTATCAGTTTGAACTAGGAATTTTGTTTCTTGGAAATTCCGTCTCTGAAAGCCACAATTTTTAATATACCCGGAAAAGTTCACTTTTAAATTTTCTGTAAATGAATTTTGTAACCAAAAACACCGAGACACATTTTTGTATATACCAATATCATAATTTATAATTTATTTAAATTCACAATTTCGAGATGAGTCAAAATTTCTAGTTTAAAGTTGAAATTTTCGAGAAACAAGAAATAAAAATATGTGGCCGTTTTGCACTTTTGTAGATTACATACAGTCTACAGTCCCCGAATGAATCTACAGCATAAAATAAATATGATTTATTTTGCGTTTATTAATTTAATAAGTACTTTCTAATCGTCAATGTCTTCATCTCTCGATCCTCGTTTATTCAAATGCTTGTTTCAAAAACTAAAAAAGCATTTTAAGTAGATGCTACATATACATGCGGGAAACGAGATTTCACTTATTAAAAAAGAAGAGAGTTGTTACGCTCTATACTCCCATATAATCGTCCATCAACAATGAATTTTCACACGATGTACTTCATAAAAGTCATTATCTAGACTAATGAGCCCAATTTCACATCTGCTCTGGCTGAGTTCTGTTTATTTTTTTGAAGCCGCATTTCAACATCTGGCTGGGTATCGACTGGAGGAATGGAAGTTTATTATTTGTTTCTTGGAACTCTAAGTTTCGATTTTAAACTAGAAATTTCGTCTAGAAATTTCGAATCGAAACTATGACTTTAAAGTCGAAATTATATGATTAAATACCAAATTACGACTCGGAATCACGACATTTCGGCTTCAATCTCGAAATTTTGAGTATAGTTTCTACTTCAAACTTGAAATTTTGACTGAAAACTTGAAATTTCGACTTGAAACTTGAAATTTCGACTTTAAACTCGAAATTACGATTTTAAACTCGAAAGTATGACTTTAAAGTCGAAATTATCTGATTAAAGTGGAAACTACGACTTGGATTTATGAAATTTTGACTTCAATCTCGCTATTTCAAGTATCATCACGAAATTTTTCTCTTTCTTCTGTAAACTCAAAATTTCTACTTTATACTCAAAATTTCTACTTTAAACTCAAAATTTCTATTTTAAACTTGAAATTTCGATTTGAAACTTGAAATTTCGACTTTGAATTCGAAATTATGACTTTAAACTCGAAAATATGAGATTCAAGTCGAAATTTCGACTAGAAATTAGGATCGAAGTTGAAATTTCGACTCGAAACTTTGACTTTTAAGTCGAAATATCGTCTTTGATCTTGAAATTTTGACTTTAATCTCAAAATTTCGTCATGAAACTAGAAATTTCGACTTTAAATTCTAAATTACGATTTTACAGTCAAATTACGACTTCAATCTCGTAATTTTGAGTTGAAATTGCGAGATTAAAGTCAAAATTTCAACTAGAAATCACGATTGAAGTCGAAATTTCGACTCGCAACTTTTACTTTAATGTCGTAATTACGAGATTAAAGTTGAAATTTTGAGTTTAAAGACGAAATATCGCCTTTCATCTTGAAATTTTGACTTCAACTAGAAATTTCGACATGAAATTCCAAATTTTGGCTTTAAACTCGAAATCACGACTTCAATTCGAAATTGCGAGATTAAAATCGAAATTTCGATTAGAAAATACGATTTAATTTTCCTCAAAACTACGACTTAAATCGTAATTTTGAGTCGAAATTTCGATTGTATATTCAATATGTACACAGTGTGTCTCACTGCTCATGGAAACACCACCGTATCTTACGTAATATTCGAGGTAGAACGATGAAAATCTCAGGACTGATGGAAATTCTCAAAATGCACCTACCACCTGAATGGGGTTGGCCAAAGTGATACACACTGTCCGCCACTCGCGATGGAACACCCCATTTTTACTGTGGACGGACAGTGTGTCCGTCCACAACCAACGAACACTCCCCACACCGTGGTGGGGTAAGTGACCATTGGGTCCGAGAATCATGTGCCCTATTATTATTATGTACTGAGACTGCAGTAGAAAACTATTTTGATGATAAAACGGTTGAATACTCGACTAGGTATTTATGGAAAAATAATAAAGATTTGGTATTTTCTCTTATATTTTATTATAACGATAACTGTTTTTTCTTTTGGAACTAATATGTATGGAGATGAATGAAAACTCCGAATTTCTTCTTGTTACTTTACATCTATCGTTGCATTCCCAGGAACCAAAAGAACACCCTATACACAGCGAGACCCAATTATCCACTTCACAAGAAACGCACCACCGGCCTAGTGCTGTCAAATGAGAGCAACAAAACCTTATCTCCGACTCTGATACGTATAATGTAATTGAAGGCAATGTAATGTTCACTATGCGAAGTCTTGTGTTCAGCTCAGATCGGTTCTGAAATCTATCCTTGAGTCAATTAAGCGCTTACTATGTAGTAGGTATGCAGTAAAATGGGCACTCGGTATGTCGCTTGACAGTTCTGGTGCTAATTCGAAATTGTTCGCTGGCTGGAGGCCGTTTGTTCTGTCTTTCCATCGCGAAGGAGGTATAATTGACGGAAAAGAATTGTTGTCGAGTGAAATGTTACATGCCGACGACAATATGCGGTTTTTCAGGGACATTCATACAGCTTTCTATGAAACTTGATTTAAATACTGGGAAAGTATCGTTTGAACGTTTGGTTGCCAGGTGGAACGAACTTGACGTCTGAATTGACACATGTTCTCAGACAAAATGAGAGACAAATACAAAATGTTCATTTAATTAATTTTCAATGTCAACTGCCAATTTGTTATTAAAGTAGGTACTTGTATTTTCTTCGGTAATAATGCGTTTTACAAACTTAACAACGATTTTCAATTGATTTTATTGATGGGAGAACTGATTCTCAAATTCACAACAAGTGATTTTCACAAACACCAGAAATGCAACTCTTCTCAACGCGCGTTTCACCATTCAAGTTGACATCTTTAGGCAATGAAGAAAACGCCAGTTTTCTTCAGAACACTTTCACTAGATCAACTAGATGGAGTGACATTTTGTTGTTTCTCCAACTGAGGAAGAGGAATGAAATACTCTGAAAGAATTCCGATTTTCAATTGTGGAAATCATTGACTTTAGGTCGATGATGGCCAGTATCTTGCACTGATGAGTGGCTAATGAGCCCGGAACTGGTATCAGCCAGGGTAGTAGTTGTTTTCTGATAGGCGTCAGTCCATTCAACCTACTGTATAGGTATATTCGAGACTGGCTTGAACGTTAAAATTTCATTTCTTCAGATTTGCTTACTGTCAGTCTTTAAGCATAGCCCACTGACTATTAAGAAACTTTCCAACCCGTCTTATAAGGGAGGGGTTTTCTGTTCTTGTGGGAAGATTGCTCGTGTTCAGAACAAGAAAAAACTTCAGAATAACTATAGACCAGTCGCTTTGCTATCAGTGACATCGAAAATCATGAAGAGCCCGTAAAAACAATTACGGATAAATCATTGCATTGAAATCAGGGCTATTCTGTTATGAAGGATCTATAGGAAAAAACGTGGGCATCGGATTTCTCCGAAGAGATAAATGTCTCTGAACTTGATATGATACTGTCAGCTCAGAAAATTCCGCATTCTGCTTCGATAGGTTTGTGGGGAATTGAAATGGACACCAATATGCCTTGGCATAATCATGTCGCTGGAATTGCAAAGGCTGCGTCTCTAAAGCTTGGAACACTGTTCAGAACCAGAAAACTTTTGATGCTTCATAAAGTTCAGATCAGACCTTCCTTGGAGTATTGTTCACATGTATGGAGCCTTCGACTCCAATCATACCCTGAAGTTGCTGGATTCCATCCAGAAAATAATCATTCGCCTGATTGGAGACATGAAAATCACTTGCAATCTTGATAGTCTGGAACATCGAAGAAAGGTTGGAGATTTGCCTCTTTTTTATGGACACTTTCACGGTAGGTATTCAAGTGACTTGGCACATTTGATTCCACCAAGAGCAGTACATATCAGAAATATGAGAAGGACTGTGGCATTTTGTAACAAGTGTGTGGAAAAATGTAACTCCACAGAATGAAAGTTTTTTTTACAGAAGGGCGCCAAGTTAATTATTGGAAAAAAAGGAGGTGCGACTCCGAAACAATTTATTCCACTCGATGAATATTCATCATTGAATAACATAATTAGTATTAACAATAATAATTACATGGCTCGAATGCATAATTAAAAATTGACATGATGGAAAAAATCCATTTGCATCTTTTATTATGTGACATTTTATTTCCACTGAAGGTGATGAAGTGAAGGAAGGCGTGTCGTTTCTCATTTTCAATAAATGATTTTTATACGAAATGACATATCCACACCTAATGATTGAAAATTACCGACATTGATTTTTTTTTCATATGGGGAAGTATTGATTCAAACAATCACGAACAAATTATTGCGTAGAAATCAGAGCCATGATGTTTGCCTATCAAGAGAACAAATCCAATCATCAAGAGACTTGAAATATGGCTTCTGAGTTAACAAAGAAATGTGCACGGATTGAGGCCAGTGATTATTTTTCTCTGTAATGAAAATTCTGCACATAGAACATAAATTGTCAATGTAAGCGACTCTCTCAGTGACTCACTACTAGTTATTTGGTGTGATACTGATGAATTATTTACTTTGTGGAAATTCATCTTCAATTGAATGATATGATATAGAAATAAAATACTTTGTCCAATTTCCACTCACTTAATGTTATGATATTAATACGATCAAGGCTTCAGTTTTTACATCATTCTCAAGTATTTTAACACTACTGACCTAAGAGAAATATCTGAGTATATATATTCGAGAGTAGGTAATAAGGTAAATACCTACATTCATTAG
>WOGJ01072850.1:0-10718 GCA_015342185.1 Leptinotarsa juncta | reverse complement strand
AAGAATCGAGTATTAAAAACTTACTAGTGATACCACTCACAGTATTCACCACCGCACGTACAGCATTTTATCTAGCTAGTCGCTAACTAAATTCACTTGTTTTCGTAATATCGTCGAATGACATTACTGGCTGGATGGCGCGCGCGCTTTTATATCAGGAAGCGGGCGAGCCTAGTACTTTCAAGAATGGAGACTAGAAACTTTTCGAATTGAAGCTTACCGCCATCTATTGTACAGTTTGACAAGTATCGAGAGAAAATAGTTACTGTGTAGTCCCCTAGATGGCGTTACACGAGGAAACTCGCGTTAAGCGTAAAGGAGTGGTAAAGTTTGTGTTAAAAGCAAAAAAACATTTTCAAATTAGCCATCGCCCCCTAAACCGTTTCAACGCCCCCTAATCTTCTCTGTGCCCTTTACTGCCCCCCTATAGGCATCCAGCGCCCACAAGGGGGAGTTACCGCCGACTTTGAGAAAGACTAGCATAGAGGAAGCTTTACAAATCAATTTTCACCAACAACAAACCGCAATCAACAGCATAAATTATAGCATACGAAACTAAAAAATGAAAAATAAATAAATTTTGAAAAACTAAAAAATGCCCTTTTAAAGAACAAAAAATATGGCACAAAGTGCACACGCTTTTTTCACAATAATACTAGTATTTTTCACTTTTTATTGTTTCAGTTTATTGTTTAGAAAATATGACCATTGATATTTTCCGATTCCGGAGAAGGAGCCTGAAAATCAGCTACCAAGCCTAAGGAAGGCAGCAGGCGCGCAAAGGTGGGTTACAAATAAGGCAGCAGGTGCGCGTGTTAAAAATACTTTTTTCAAATAAAAAAATAAATGTAAAGTTAGTTTGAATTGATTAAGCAATAATGTCGATAACTCTGTCAAATACAGATCCCGAGCTTGAGATTTACAAACAAACAAACATACATACATACAGGTAAATCTAATAAAAGTGTGTTTACCAAAAAAAAACAAATTAAATACTTTGACATTATTATATCAGGTCACTTTTGTCGCCTTAGAGAATACTGTTACTTGAGCTTTTCTATTAAATTCTACATCTGAAATTCTTGTCGGCGAGTTGAATTGGCAGCTGTTGTTATCTAAGTAAGATGATGGAACATGAAACATATATAGATCATAAACAGAAATCATCTGAAAAATTTAAACATTACATGCCAAAGTTTGGTAGGTCAAAAGTCTTGGAAATATCAATCGCAATAGCATAGGACTCTCAGGATTTCTGGATGGTACTATTCAAAGATGGATCAGGAATATTCGTATAAATATGGTATATGGTATACTTTGATTAGCTTTGGAAAGAAAGGAAAGTATTTTTCGGAATTATGACTTGAGAGTAGTGATTGATGTTTTAAATTTTGAAAATTTTCCGAGATATTAAGAAAAAACTAAAGCCCTATTTTTTTCACTTAATTGTTTATAACTTTTGTGATTTTTATCGGCGCGTTTTCGGACTTTTCCTTAAACTTTCTAGGCAAAAATACGAATCGAATGACACATTGGTCGTAATTTTTGGACAGGGCTGAAAAGTGTTACAAAAAAAGTACATGTGAACTAGACTAATAAAGGAGATGTCTCCCAGAGACCTCTCCACCTTCCTGGAAAAGACAGGATGGACGATGACCTAGGAAGACATTTCCTCGGGAGGATGTACAATGGGTCACATGTGGCCTAATTGCTGTGGGCCTAAACTCACTCTCCCTACTCTACAGATACTACAGAATGAGGAAAGGGGTCGAAAAATATTGTATACTACTCGTTTCACAATAAAACAAAATATCCAGCATATGTCAAAATATAATGAAAAAAAAATTAATTTCTCGAATTCAAAATACAAACATTGATTTTATTTCTGAGCAACTAAAATAAGTTTTCAAGCTGTTTCTGAATGGAACTTTAGAAAAATGTATTAATGGTAATAAATTATTGAAGAAATTAGGTGAGAAGTATGTAAACTATATTACTAACAGAGTAATTATTGTTTCGTTTTCTGATTTGTTCGTACAAATAATTTGGAGTTTTAGTTGAAAAAATATGTGTAAGAATAATTACATTACATGTTCAATTCTGAACTCATCATACTAATCTTTTCTGAATAGATATGGAATTACATGTCGAAGTACAAACACGCAGCACAAAAATATCATGCAGGCATTTTGTATACGTTGCAATTTCTGTTGTTATGCTTTTATTGGCCGATAAGCATTCCTTGTAAAGAATAAAAACTAATTTTAGTTTGGTTCGAGAATATCTGAATAATATTCCAAAGAAGGCATAATTTGTTCTACAAAATTAATATTTCGAAATAAAAGCTGGAAATATTCATCTCTTCCAACTACCTTCACCGTAGGTTCTGGTAAATGCCTAAGGGAAAAAATAGTTAACTAGTAACAGCTCCATCTCGTGAACAAAGCCTGAAGCTGGAAGAAACATTCCATGTACATACTCTGAGATCAAGCTTTCTCTGAAGAATGCATCGAGAAGTGATATGCGTACTTGAAAATAAATATTTCGAATTGAAATTTCGGAATATTCATCTCTCTCAACTACCTACACCGTAGGTTCTGGTAAATTCCTGCCGGAAAACAATTACTTCCCAGGCTAATGCCACACTGGATATTGAATTATATCCGACATACATTTATGCAAGATACCTCACAGAGGCTAGTCTCGCAGATATTTCTCGTTCATCCAGCAGCAGGACCATGCTGAAATTATTCTAGACCTACAGACCGGTTTCAAGGTGTTACCTTCCTTCAGTGCAGGAAAGATCCGACCCGTATAAATTTTATTGACATTTGAGTTATTGTATGTTATTACCAAATTGTACCACATAAAAGTAATTTTTGGACCGAAAAAATGGGTGATGGGTCAAAAGTAGTCGGTCAAATACCAATCAAGTTATGTTCGCTTAGTAATTAAGAAATAGTCACTTCTGAATACTGATGAAAACCATTTTAAACTCTCCTTAATACAAAGCTTGTGATTAAAAACACCTTTAATGGGGAATAATAAGTTGGACCTATTTCATCGGATTGAAATTAGGGTTTTCTTTCAACGAATTATTTTCTGTTGGAAAATGATTTCCTGTGAAAAATAATTAAGTGAAAAGAAAACTCACTATATAGTATTGTTTTGTTGTCAGTCGTGAATCATTCAGTATATATGTATGTTACCATCATTATTTTAAATAAATGTTGTTCATTTAGAAATATTCAATAGATGAGACTTTTCAACTGAACTCAATATCATACTCCTAAAATCAACAATGCCCTTCAATTCAGGAGAAGTTGGTAAATATCATTCTGGAAAATAAAATAAGCTAAAAAAATCCCGAACTGTAACTAAAGCTGATATATTCGTTAATGCTTCAACAATTTTCAGAGTCTAATTTTCAAAGTGGTTGCTAAAAACTAAGAAATTTCCTAGAATAATATCAGATTAAAGCATTATTTTCCTCTATGAGTTAAAGGATATAAAATTGTCCTATGTTCCTCTTAATTTTGAAGTTTCTGATAAAGTTAATTGTTTACGAAAAAACAATCAAAGTTTATTTTTCATGTACTTACATTTCAAAACTTCAATGATGTTTTCACTGAATACTGACAATGAGAAATATTCTAGAGTTACTTTGAAGTATACTTTGAGTCGAGCTACTACAAGCAATTGTTCAAATAAAACAGAAGAGCTAGCGATTACAATATAATTCTTATCATGGTGTGGCATGGAAGTGGTTATTGGCAGTTTCATTTATTGTCGCATATTTCCATTGTCACTGTTAATGTGATTTTTTCACTTAAGTGCCAAAGTAGCGAAAGAAAGTTCCGACAAAAAAGTGCAATCTGAAAAAGGACTTCAACTATGTATAGTGAAGAAATATTGAACAAAAGACATTTTTTGTGGAGGAAAACAGAGTTTTCAATCACCTATTAGGAGACTTTCACCTTCCACGATTTGAAAAATTAGAAAATCTTATTGAAAACTTTATACCGGTGTAGAAAGGGCAAACTTACAGTTCGCCCCGATAAATTACTACGTAATTTAAATGTATTTTTCACAAATATATAATGAATCAAATAGAGAAAACTGGAAGTTGAAATTGATCGTACATAAACATTATACAAACAATTTCTGTTACATTTTTTCAGATCATGGAATTTGAAAATCTCCAAACAGTCGAATGAAAAGATAAGAAAAAACTTTTGCCCCATGTATAATATGTCAAGAGCGGACACAGTTCCTCCTCCTCCAACTTTTCAAATATTTAACGCCAATCTATGAATCCCAAAATGAAATTTATCAAAAGTTGTTTTCCAATATATTATCTTCAGTTTTATTTTTTATTGAAATTTATTTTGGAGCAATTCTTCTGAAAAGTTGGACAGTTTACCCTAAGAAATCACGTTTTCAAGGTTAAAAAAAAACTTCCGATATTATTGGTGGAGTTCTCAGCTCTGGGTGGGACGAATATCGTTCGAAAAAATGAAGAAAAACGGATGTAATGTCAAGATTTTCTCTTCAAACTCCGTAGACTCTATCCAGACCACTCTGTTGAGATGGTTGTTCTTATTATTTAAGTGTTTAATAGAAGGCTGTAATTCTTGGCTCATTGCATCTGCTCAGGCACATAATTCTCAGACCCAATGATCACCTACCCAACGGGGTGGATAGTAGACATTGGTGGATAATGTTGGCGCGCCCTCCAGAATGTGTTGTGGCCTCGAGGACGAGATCTGACCACCTTATTCTTCGGTTGAGAAAATAATGATAGCAAGGTGTATTTAACACATCAGTCTACCGTAGTGAAGGGTATAGGGTTTCAGATACAAGATGCAGAGGCTTGCTGTTAGCATGGCTAGGATATGCGGTCTCAGCCTATATACATCGATATAACGCGGCCCTAAGAATGCTTTATTACCACCTACGGCCTTTTACGGTATTGACGAGACACCGGTGTTGTCCTATGCTTCGAGGATATTAAATCCGTTGTGGGGAATGACAAGGTAACGAATTTATGGGAACTATTCATTCCCACCCTCAGACTCATGCAAGATATTAACGGTGTAGTTCTTCGTGACTATCAGAGAAAGGCGATATTTGTGATAGTTCCGGGCGAGACAAATATCGGAGGCAGAGGAAACATTTTCTCTTCAAATTTCGCCGGCTCTATCCAGATCACTTTGTTGTGATATCGTTCTCATTACTGGAGTTCTGCGCAGAACGCTGCTATCTCTAGCATCGACTTGCAACACTGGTTAATGTTGCTGGCGCGTCCTCCGAATTTGTCGTGGCTTAAATGCCTGTCTTTATGAATGAAGTCCAACCAGCGCAACCTTTCGGATAATGATAATATTCCAAAATAGAATGTCGTCTAATTGAATCCGTTGTGGGAAATGGAAATTCCCGAATTTATTGGACCTATTCTTTTCCCATCCATTACCGAATACATCTGATCTAGTCTTTCTTGACAATACCCTTTCCAAAATTCAAGAGTTTTATTATTTGAGGTCTTCTCTTGATATTGTACAAATCAAAATGGCGGTTGAGGTTTCAGTCTGTTAAAATCTGTTTTTCCGTTGACCATATTGTTGCCTAGCAACTATTGGTTGGTTTCATCGGTTCGAGAATAAAAAGTTAGTTTTTGACAACCACATTGGGGTCATTTTTAAAACTCCAGCTATCTGTTACAAATCCCATGTTATATTGGGAAACTTAAATGACACTATTTCAAAGCATTCACTATTCTTCTATTATAATGATCCAGCAAACCTAACTTCAACGATACTATATTGGCAATAAAACGTTTGCCGGTAATAAAATTTTCAGGCCATTACTGGCATGATACACATAGGTATATACTTCTCGATGCTTCCTTCCAGAGAAACAAAGCCGGATTAGGTGGAATAGTTCTCAGTATAAAAAGATGTATAAGAGATATATAAAAATTCAAGACCAATATGTTAGGTTCCCGTGCCGATCTCCACCGCGTACCGTCCTAGTTAGGTGTACATTTGCAATGTGCACAACTGAATGCGTCTTGATTTCAGATACCTACCAGGTGGACAAAATTCAATGAACCAAGCGATCTAACATAGTTCTACACAGTGAGTCGGTGAAAACGTATCAACTGATACTTATTTTGCATATTTTTTTCAACCCTTCAGTGTCTAGCGATGTAAAAATTTTTATTTCCACAAGTTCCTGTTCTTTTTAACATTACACTGATGATGCAATGATATCCTTTCTTCTAATGCATTAATGGAAAATTATATTATAAGTAAAAATAATTTATTATCACATGGGAAATTACATAAATTACACTAAGAACAATTCAAAATATACAAATTTACATCCTTTCAAGCAGAATATCTGTGAATTAACTAATAGATCTAGAACTTCTGTGAATTTGAAATGAATTCTTCAAGTTTTCTCCAATTGGTATCTGTTGGTATTTAATGTTATGAAATTACTACTTGAAAACAATAATTGAATTTTTTGTTACAAAAAAATTGCTACTTTATGAACAAATTGAAACATTAAAGAGGCAAAATTTTTCTATGAACAATTTTTATATATTAATTAAAACATCAAAGGAATTCTATTGGTCGACAGGTAGATGCTCATGTAACCAAGTACGATCTCCGCCTTCCGCAAAATCAGCTGCGGCGTGATCAACCCCATTCAAAACCCACTTGGTGGTCAAAAGTCCTTCAACACCAACAGGACCTCTGGCATGAATCCTGGCAGTGCTGATACCAACCTCAGCTCCCAGTCCAAATCTGAATCCATCCGCAAATCTTGAACTAGCATTGTGAAACACACAAGCACTATCGACTTTTTTCTGGAAGGTGACAGCGCTTTCATCTATAACAAATGAATCCAGAAACCATTATATCATGTTGAGACATATACAGTATGTCTCAGTAATTTGAAATCATATCATCCACACGGAAAACTTAATAATTTTAGAAATAAAGGTATTTGTCATAAAGAGTGTCAAATTTTGTCAGTTGTATACGAGGTGTGTCAAAAATTATTAATTTTGCTTAAGAAAAAAGCACTTTAATTTTTGACAATATCAAAAGTTGATTTCAATAAAATATCACGTACAGATGTGCAACTGCATTGAGAACAAATTTTGTTCATACAATAACAACTGAAGATTCAATTATAATTATTGGACATCTTAAATAGTTAGAAGACATTGATTTCGTAAAATAAATGATCATTATTGGAATAAACAAAATCAAAATAAGTATAAAACAGAAATGTTGGTGAAAAATAACAAAACCTGATTTTCGATGACGAATACCTTTTCTCCTAAAATCAATTACCTATATGGTTCCAACTTACTGAGACATAATGTCGAAAAATGTCTCTCATATTAGGGAGTGCACATCAAAATGGGACTCATTATTCTTCTTCGAAATAATGTTTGATTAGATTTTAGGAGAAATGCATTCTTTATTTCAGTTACTGTAAATTTTTAATTCTTCTATAGCTTTGCTATTCTACAAATTGTTCGTATGGTTTCCCATTGAATTTTTTGGAATTTATTCAATAGTGATTCAAATTCAGTTTTAAAACGACTGAAACAATTACAGGGTTACCCACGGACCCACACCTACGCCTGACCAAAATAGGGCTGTGTAACAAAGACTATAACTGCAGACAATGCAACAAAGAGGCAGAAACAGCTCCTCCCTAGTTCAGGAAACTAGATTTTTGAAATTGGTGAAAAGAGATGAAAAGAACCTATCTGACTTTTACAATTAATCGAAGGTTTATTCTAGATTGTTGGAATTGGTATACATTTTTGGACTGGGTTTTATACAAGTGATAGGGAAAAGAATCGATACGCCCACCAGACTTTTGCAATTGATCAAAGGTTTCTTTCTAGGTATTATCCTAGAACTAATCAGCTTATGAAATCGGGAATATCCAGTTTAAAAAAATTCATAACTTACTATTTTCGGTAATGATTACTTCAGTGTGGCCACTTCCGAAGGTATGAATATGATTGATGGCTTCATCCATATTCTTAACAACCTCAATGCAGCACTCCAAAGAACCGTACTCATGTTTCATGCTCTTGGCCAGAGGAGGGCCGAAAGTCAAAAGTTGATTTAGAATGGGCCCTGCATTGATTTGAACCCCTTCTCTTTTGAAGGTGTTGCATATTTCGGAGAAAAAATCTCCTTCCATGAGGTCTTGATGGATCAAAAGAGTCTCCATGGCGTTGCAAGCTGCTGGATAATCACATTTCGAATCGCGAATAATTTTAACGGCTTTTGATAGATCGGCGTCCTTATCCACGTAGACGTGACAAATACCTAAAAGATATGGAGCTTCACAATTCAGAATGATACATTCAGATTCATGATTCAGTGAAAAACAATAATAAATATAAAGCTACTAGAAAATTGAATTCAAAATAAAATGCAGTTTCAAAAAACTTCTATAATAGTTTTATAGAATTCTTATTTCTGGCTTCAGTGAGATCGCAAAATTTCATCTTACGATAAAAGGGAGTAAATCATCAATTATTCTTTCGTTAAAATAGCCATATGAAGTGCAGATGTAATTAGTGTTTTCTATTATCTTTTGAACAGGGCAGATGATTTAAATAATAAGCATAATTTTCGTTAAAAAAAAAGCAGTGGTATTATTCAAGTGGGTATTTCAATTATTCTTCTGACACTTTTTTATTTTGGAAATCAGATCAACCGTTCCTAAATAAATAGCAATTTGTTTTATCTCAGACAAGTTTTTTCACATTATTTCTGATGTCATGAAATGTAATACATTGTTTCTATATGGATTCAGATATCGAATGTAGTAAGCTATTCATTCAAATTTGTAACTTCATTCAAACTTATAACTGTTGATAATAGGACATTCTATTTTGAACAAACGAAAATATAGATTTTATTAGTTTTAAGTATTGTTTCACATCTCACATAACGTCATTTCAATTACTATAACAATCAAGTGATTATTGCTATTGATACCCTATTTTGCTTATTAACTGCGAACACAGCAATATCAACAACTCGATAAATGTGCAACTTTTCAATTATTGATCTGACGAATGTATGTTGTAACATTAAATGAAATATTACTAATATTTCAAATGCAATTAGAATATCCAACAATCCACTTCTTTTCATCAATGTAGAAAGTTAAGTTGGTATTGTTTGAAATATTATTACTTCGGATTCTTAAATCAGAAGAAATTCTGTTAATATTGTGAATCATCCCCTAAAAAATGACACCGGCCGCCACTGGCCGTCGTAAATCAATTGTGACGTGACTTAGATTGTGGACACTCCAGCCGGCGTTTTGCAGTCGTTCGATGCTCGCGTCGTTTCGATGGAATTCCGGAGAATTCTCTACCGCTTTTGACGCACTTCGACTGCCATATATAAACGCTACTCACGTGCATATCAATATAGTCAAGTCAAGATTCCCGTAGAGTGCGGTACAGAGCGATCTGATAAGGCGATAGACATTCGCAAATAGCTACGACCTCAAAAACGTAATGTATCATCCAATGCATCCATGGAAAACTTTCTTCAATCATATGGAATACATATACGTTCTTCGCTATGTCATTGTTGCTGAATACCTTCATAAATGCATCTACAAATGATTTTTGATCCACGACCACCTAGCTTACATAATAGCACTGCTTCGTGGGTAAGAGAAGACAACTCGTGCCCATTATCTTTTGCTCTTTTTTGATTTGATATACTCCTGGTATGCTTTTTCATAAGCACCTTCCGATTTTTTGCGGTATTGACCGCGATTCTGCTGAACTACATTTGATTCATTATAATAATATCAAGATTCACAATAAACAACCAAATGCCCAAAAAATTTTAGTATGTTTATGTGTACAATGTTAATGATCATATTTTTTTCAAAATATTATTATTAGTTTAATCTTCCTCCTGAAGATGATAACTGGGTAATCAAAATACGTGTCGAATAGTTAAAAATAACGGTTTGGTATTGGGATAAAACTTCAGTAGATAATATTCAAACTTTCAAAATATATCCCATCATCTATTTTTCAGATTCAGTTTTGGTCTATCTGTTTTTTTGCTCTGTTTGTAATATGTTATAGTTACAAATTATTTTATTTCTCTTTCCCAACTATAAACATGTATGTTTCATAACTCTTTATTAACAGTATTTCTGTTATTATTATTATTTTTATTTTTCCCTAAGGTTCCGCTGGTCGGGCCCTACATTCCGTGGTACATTCGGAATGGCGCGTCAGTATTATTAACCAAAAACCACACCACACCGTGGGGTAAGTGAACATTGTGTTCGAAAATCATGTACCTCAATCACATTATTATTGTTACCAATATTATCTGAGTAATGGCACTCATTTTCAAGTATTATACAACTGGAAATAAATTTTCGTTTTTCTCATTTTACTACAATTACCAATTTTACTTAATTATTTCTTATTTCAATTTTTGTACTAATACGTGATGATATACAGTGCTAGTCAAAAGTCCCCTCCCCCCCTCGTATCTTTGGAACGGGTATACTTATAATAATGAAATTTGGAGGTTGAAAATAAACGGATGTAGGCTTCTTAACTGGTCATAACAGGTGACGCAATAGTCATAAATGACGTCACAAGGCCACTGTGACCAAAAATTTTAAAT
>WOGJ01072554.1:0-10668 GCA_015342185.1 Leptinotarsa juncta | reverse complement strand
AATCACAAGTATCAACTAACACGTCCTCAATTCAAAGCAGAATGAGCGTAACTGGTCAAGCGACGACGTAAGAAATACGATCGGGGGATCCCCGAATGCACAGGTCTCGACACGTACCTTCTCGCTTAATTTGTCCCTGATAGCATAGAATAGACTAGGCCAAACTAGTTTATCCTGTACCGGTTTATCAGATCGCATATAGGATAAACTAGTTTAGCCTAGGTAAAACTAGTTTGGCCTGAAATCGGGTTTGGCCGGTAACAGATATATTCTGAATATAGAGAACGAACATAGAATAAATGAAAACAGTCTTAAATTCTTGAGATCTGTATATGACATTAGATTCTTCAATGGAATTAGCAGATATGGCATAAGAATTATGAAAATTAACACACTCCTTGCGAATTTTTACCAGAAATCATTGATGAAAATTAACCCTTTAAGTTGCAGAAGTCTGAGAAACATTTTAACTGATCATTTACTATTGATTTGAAAATTATATTCATTGACTCTGGCATGTTATCTTTTCTATCCGAATCATCCTCACATTCAGAATCAATAGTCATATTATCAGTGATAATATATATTCCATTCATCAGCTTTTCTTACTGCTCATCTGATAATTTTTTCGAATGCCACATATTGACTATATTACATGGGACGAAAATTGCAGTGTAATTGCAGTGAGTGTAATTTCAGCCCAGCCAATTATTTATCAGATACGTAAAATTGTGTTTTTTTTTCCCACAATTCATGTATTGACGGGCATATATATTAAATATTACCTCTCTCAGTAATAATTCAACAGAAAAAACTTAATATAGAATGTACAAATTCAAATGTCGAATTATTTTTCCATAATTTCACGTACACTGTGGCTAAATATCAATACTATTTGAACAAATACACTATAATTTGAGTGTATTAAATACTTATGTAAGTCACCTTCATTTTTTTGTAATATTTCCTTCTATTATTCGTAAAAAAGGCACAACACGAACAAAAAAGTGGACAAAAAAAACTTTCAAAAAATGTACACTTTTTGATGAACTATTGGGATAATAATTTCTCACCTAATAGTTCTGCGCTAGAACGACGCCTCCTATAGTGGCGAATAGATGGCAGCACATGTATGCTTATGTGTACTCATATCTTGTGAAGATATTTTCCCCGTAAAATATTAGCTGCCTGACTTAGATATGGTCGAAAAATATTATACCAGTAAACCTTAAAGGATTAAAGTGTACCCTGTTAGATATAGGGGAAAATGTTCCACGATCAGACATGTTCCACAATCAGACAAAGCATGTAATTTTGAAATTCCAACTGTGAGTTCGATGTTTTTTGTTTGGATAGTAGGGTTACACACGCAGTTTTGGTAAACAAAGTTGTAACACTATTCTTTTGGATTTGAGCATTTTTCAAGGAAAAACTCGTTTCCCTAGGTAAGTTTTTTCTATTCTCGATTTGATATTGTGAGCCTTAATTTTTCTTATGGAAGTAGTAGTACAAAAACAATCTGTTGATCAGATTTTGGGCTATTTTATTGACATTTTTATCAGACGCTGTCTGATTGTGGAACACAATTCGTGTCGTTAAGAAAGTGAATGTTTTTGTAAAAATTTAAATTATATTCCAGAAAATGTCTCGAGGACGTCAGCGAAAAAGCACTGAAGGCCAATTTGACGAACAATCCATGAAAGCTGCTGTTAGAGCAGTCACCGAAGAGAAAATATCTTTAAGACAAGTAGCTGAAACATACAATTTGAAATTTCAAACGGTTTATGAATATGTGAAAAGGCAAAAACAGAATCCCACCAAAGAGATTAAAATGTCTTCGAATTATGCATGTAGGAAGGTTTTTTCTGAAAAACAAGAAAAAGCCCTAGCCGATTACATATTAACTTGCTCAAAAATGTGTTACGGGCAAACGGTGGTTAAGAAAACTAGCTTATGAAACGGCAATCATGAATGATTGTAAAATTCCGGAAAATTGGAAAACAAAACAAGGAAGCTGGACGCGAATGGTTTCTTGGATTTATGTCCAGACATGCATAATTATATCTTCTTCATCAGCCGGAAATATATAGTCTCTCCAGAGCGACATCATTCAACAAGCGGAATGTTGAACTTTCAATTTGAATTTATAATTTTGATGAAACTGCCACTACAACCGTCCAAAAACCGAAACAGATTGTTGCCCAGAAAGGGATCACGCAGGTCTCTTCCTTCACGATCGATGAACGAGGTTCACTGGTTACTTGTTGTATTATATCAAAATCCGGAAAAACAATACCAACAGTCATGGTTTTTCCTTGAAAAAAGTTTAATCCTCGAATGACTTATGGAGCACCATATGGTAGTTTGGTTTCCGACTCTGAATTGTTTCCAAGCATTGTGAGGCACTCCCTTGAACATACGTCCAGCACAAAAGAAAACCCTTCTCTAGTGATTTTTGACAATCACGAGATTCACCTGACGATAGAAGGAGTAAATCTAGCAAACGAAAATGGACTGATCATTTTGACCTTACCACCGCATATTTCCAACAAGATGCAACCGTTGGATGTCTATGTGTTTTTGTCGTTCAAATCATTCTAGATTACAGCCTTTCAAACATGGCTTTTGGAACACCCTGGGATACCCGTTTCTATTTTTGATATAGCGGGCTGTATTAATTATGCATTTGAAAAATCGATGACGCCAGCTAATATAAAATACGGATTTCAAAAAACTGGGATTTATCCTTTCGATAAATTCATATTTACAGATGACGACTTTGCAATTAGTAGCGTAGCTGATAGGAATGTGGATCAAAACAATGAAGAAGCCCGACCACATATAGATCCCAATCAACCATCAACATCAAACTGTATGGAAAAAAATATTATGTCAGCCTCCTCACTTTCAGCATCAGTTAATTTACACAAAACTCCCACACAAAATCAAAGCACATAAACTTTCGGAAGTCCGCAAGAATTCGAAGGCTACCCAAAAGCTGAAGGACGATAAATCAGGGAAAGAATAGAGAAAAAGCTAAAAGTATTATAGCCACCGACACTCCAGAAAATATTGCCCTGGAAACCAAACAGATGAAGAGAGAAAGAAAACAAAGCTTGAAGAAGAAAAATATCATGATAAGAAAAGTAGGATTCGATGAAGACTCAACAGACGATGAAAATGAGAACGCGGCGATGCTTGTAACTGAACTTTCTAATGATGATATTGATTTTGTAGGAGAAATCGATCCACCACCTCTTCTAGACATGCTCAATAAAGAGCCAGAAGTTGCCAATTTTATTTTGATGGAATTTATAGACAAAAAGAAAAAATGTATTACATAGCTGAAGTATTGTGTAAAAGAGATTAGGAAAGTGAGGTTAAATTTCTGAGAAAGCCGTTAAATATAATAACAGCTTCATTTACGCCGAAATAGAAGACGCCTCTTTTGTATGCTTCGAAAACATCAAGATGGTGTTACCAAAACCATCACACGTGGGAACAACAAAACAGCAACATATTTGAAGTTAATTTTTCAGCCTTAGAAGTTCGTTAAAACAGTACTAAAACTTTTGTCATATTGTGGAACATGCCGTGTCTGGATGTGTAACATGTATGTTCCACAGTCAGACAACTCTCCTTTCTTTTTTTAACAAACATTATTTGAATAATTTTTTGGTTTGTGATATAAGTTCTACCATAATGCACAACCTTAAATTGTACTAGTGACAATCATATTTTCGTTTGTTCGATAAATAAGGTTAATATTTAGCAAAACCTATTTTGTGTCTGATTGTGGAACACTTTCTCCTAAATAGAGACCAGTTTTATGTGAGGTTAGGAATTGGTCTCCTTCATCTCCTGAAGTCACTAACTTACGAGAAGGTGGTGAGATTCGCGTCGTCCTGGTGTTTGGGAATAATTATTGTTTGGATTTATCTACGCCAGAGGTTTCAGTTGTACTTTTCATCATCTATACTTATAAATGCGAGTCACCCACTGTTTCTCCGTATCGCTATATTTTTGGGGGCAGAAATTTTGTATGTAGGTTCGTTTTATGTTGTAGAAAAGGATGTACGATAGAAAAGGATTTTCAAATATTTCAACTGAGAAGCCAGCCGCAGGGGAAACAGTCGCATTCATAAAATAAAGATTTTTAAATATTCCAATTGGGGTGCCCCCACTGGAGATGAAAGTGTGCGTTCACATATGATAATTACCTTTTCATCACTGTTTCTCCGTGCCGGTATATTTTCGAAAGCTGAAATTTTGTATGTAGGTTCATTTTATATCGTAGATGGACAATAAGATAGGATTTTCCAATATTTCAACTGGGGCGCCATTCGCGGAGAAAAAAGGCGCGTCCATTGAACTAAAGTATTTTTTTATCACTGTTTCTCCATGGTCTTGAACTTCCGGTGGGTGAATTTATATTCAGTATCAGCATTGCACCCATACGGAGCCCGGGCGGGTGGCTAGTTACTCATATTAAAAATATCAGTGGGTCCAGATTTGATCTTTGCCGTCTGGTAGATCGTGCCGAATCAATTCGAAAGTCTGTTTATATATACCTAATCGGTTTGTACTTTGTTAGCAAAATTTTCTGTAACTGGGTTTATGAATGACAATGAATTTGTTTCGGTGGAACTCACACGGCAGAAGCCACACTTACTATTCGATTTTTCAGGGAATACTTTTATTTTCCGTGAATGATAAATTCAAAAAATTTTATTATACAGTGTAAAGCGATGGATAGTGTTCATTTTCTTTTTTCTGTTTTAATGAATTACTGTTATTTTGGATAATTGAAATTCTTTTGGAAATATTCACTAACATCTAATATTTCTTGATTCTCTCTCTTTTCCATGCATGCATTTTTTTAAAATAACCAAAAACCATTAGTGACATCAGAATTGGTAGAAACAGAGTGTACTGCACACTCTGTTTTAAGAGTATAATAGTTTTCAAAGTTTTTGGTGCAATTATTTTTATTTTTTGTTAACACGGAAAATTACTCAAAATTGTATAGTATTGTAACAAGAACTCAATTTCAATAATATCAAATCAAGAAACATCAGAATAGAATAGGTATTTCGGAACAAACTCATTGATTTTCAGGAGATTTTCTTGTCCAAAATAAGTGTTTAAGTAGAATCTCCAGAAAATGAATGAGTTTGTTCCGAAATACCTATTTTATATATAATGTTTTGTAATTTGATATTATTGAATATCAAGTTTTTGTTACAATTCCTACTAATATTATAAATGTGAATGTAAGTTTGTTTGTTACAGTTTCACGCGAAAACTACTCAAACGATCATCATGAAATTGTGTTCACATATTCTTGGAGGTATTAGAAGTAACATAGGATAATTTTTATTGAAAAAAACAATTATTTTCTATGTAAGATATAAAAATTGTCAAAAAAATCTCAAAATCTAGCTACTTTACCGTCATCTAGCATTCCAGTAATGAAGTTCCAACCCTTTGCACCGTAATACCGTCGCACTGTATCATTCACATCCACGACAATATCCAATCTAATCCAATCCAATTGACTATAGTTTCAGCTATAGATGATGCTGAACAACTTCTCTAAATAAAATTTCCCAAGATTTCTCAAAATAATAGAACTTTACTCTTGTCTCAAAATCAAATATATATATAATACATACTATACCTGACATTTTCCTCCTATGCACATATCTAAACTTCCTGGTCTACATCTGGTACCGTCGTGTACTTTGTTCGCCAGTCTAGCTACTTCAAAAACTGACTCATCCAAATCCTGATCGATGGGTCTCCCTTTGCAGGTCAAAGCACATGGGAGCTCATCTTCGTAGTGTGGCGTCCACTCATAGAGCAAGCCGTTATGTGCGATGGAGTTGAAGGCTGCGCATTGGTCTTCTCGAAATTCGTGAGAGTCTGGACATATCTGAAATGAAGAATATATACTCATTTTTTAATTCAAGTAGTTTTCACTTCAGAATGAACTGTAGAAAACTATATAAAGAACTCATCGATATTATCAAAGTACCTCTTGGGGTAATTGCAGTGACAACTGCAGAAAAATCCATAGAACAATCTAAAATACTCATTTGGTCAAGCTGTTTTAGGAAATATGTTATACATGGATGGATTCCTTTAACTGAAAGGGCTTTTCAAAAATTCAGTTCGAGTTGTGTTGAGTTGAAACCGAAAGTGATGAAAAGTAGTTTTTTTGCCTCGTTCTCTTGACATATATCGCTCTGGGTGGAATTGAGCTGGTTAAATGAATCAAACGCTTTCCGTCAGTATGTTTATAGAAAAAGTTGCAAGTCCCCAACTTTTCTTTGATGTTCCTGGTCATCAAGGTTGATTATGATGTTAGAGTCTCCAATGAAGCGATCGTCTGATGTCTAGTTTTAGATTTGGGAAAAATTGAAGTTACAGAGTTTCTGTTTTCAGTCACAGACCCAGAACAGAAATATTATCCTGCCTAGGAACCTATGCAACTGTATTTCAAGCGCAAATTTACGCTATTGAATTGCGTGCGGAGAGATTGGAAGAATCCAACATCATACACAAGTCAATAAAAATATTCTGGGACGGTCAGTCGGAGTTGGAAGCTCTTGGCTTCTACCGAGCAACGTCTAAATTGGTAGCAAATTGCCAAAAACGACTCTTTTCGATAGGAAGACGTAACAGATTGTCTCTGATCTGAATTTCTGGCCCTACTGGTCTGGAAAGCAATGAGGCTGCTGACTTTCTTGCTGGGGAGGGTGCTGCAAGCAGCTTTATTGAACCAGATCCTGTCATTGGATCGCTTAAAGCTTTTCCAAACAAGAATTGAACTCCTGGATAGCAAGAAGATTTATCTTTTCTGGCAGAATCTTCCAGGATTGTCTCACTCCAAGGCGTTTAGTCACTCTTCAAAGCTTGATACCAAACAGTTGTTGGACTACAGTAGGGATGTACTACGATGTCTAACAGTACTTCTTACAGGCCCCTGTCGTTTGAATCATCATATGCGGAGACTCGGACTTTCGGAAGAAAGTGGGTGTCGCTTCTGTTTGGAAAATGATGAAACGGAAGAACACATACTTTGTGACTGCCCCACTGGGGACCGAATTAGGATATTAGAGTTTAACAGAGCTGTACTTTTACTATCTGACCTAAAAGACCTCTCACCATACAAACTGATCAGCTTCGTTAAGAAGCTGAGTTTATTTGGTCGAGTGTGAATACATGTGAGCTACAATAAACCCTCAACCCTCTCAAGCCTAGCTTAACCTACTGAGTTACTGAGGAAATACTACTTTCTAGATGAAAATAATGTTTCAAGTTTCTTGAAAGCTGACTTTGCTTTTCTAGCGTGAGTGTATGTCCTGGTATTATGATATTAACGCATGTGTTTTGTAATATTGAATTGAACTTGGTAAGAAAAGTATAATATAAAGCCATAAATTGAAAGAAAAAACATTCATGGCATCGACGAGAAGACTCAATCCACGAATGTCAAAGATGCTGCAGCTTCCACTGCATTCGTGATTCAACTTCTGACAGCGCTGTTTCGACCCACTTGTACAGTGAACCAACAATACATTCTTAGACTCAAATTTTCTTAAACGACAAGCCTGAGTAGTAAAAAGGCGATGAGTGGTATATTTGGTTTTGAAATTCAGTTTTTCAAACAAAATCATCACATCCTTACAAGTACTGACACGCCACTGCATGTAGAGTGAATTACATTTTGGGTGCGACATATCTTATGATGTAAAACAGCTCCAGATAGTCAGTGAACCGAACTATTCACCACAATCGTCCCACGGAGGTATTGTCGTATTCTTATAATTTCATAATCGAAATGCCAGCTGAGGAATGCGACAAACCAGAGCCCTCTTTGAATGGATTCTCTGCGATTTCGGTATGGTGGATTGTGTATGACAGATCCCGTGGGAGATGAGCTAATTGATATTCTCTGTATAGATGATTGAAGTAACGGTGCAGCCAGCGTTGGGAAGGTAATTTTCAAATCATCTGTGAAAATTATGTTCATCCAACTTCAGTAGTGTTTATGACAAGATATCTCACAAGGAGTTCCGGCTATCGCAGTTTCTAATACATGTAGTCAATCTTGAATTTATTCAGTGGTGCAGTATTGTTTGATATTCTGGTGCCCAGTCACATTCAAACAATAGTCATTCCAGAGATAATGACGGTTATAATAATGATGAAAGTATTGATGATAATAATGACTATATCAATATATCAATAATAATAATGATAAAGATTGAAGAAATACTCGACGGTGTTACTGTGACACCCACGAGAACCAAAGGCAGAAGATCTCTCATTTGTTTTACATGGGTGATCTCAAAATTCATGCCTCTGGAAAACAAAAAACTCCATCAGTCCTTGAGAGTGGTGTTAGATTTCACGCATATAATCGGTACAAAATTCAGGATAGATGAATGTGCAATAGTACGTCTTAAATAAGGGCAATGTGGGAACTACAATGAAGATGGAAGCTCGTAGAAGGAAGCATCCGGCACCATCTGAATGCCGAAGAAACGTATACTTACATCGGAGTGGAAAACGCCACTCAAAGGAGCTAACAGCAGTGAAGAACTCTCTCCAACAGATCTGGTCGTTCGAACTGTTGGGAAAGACCAACGTTGCTGCAACAAATATATTTGCCATTGCAATCTTACTCTACTTATTTGAAGTAGTGAAGTGGACTCAGGAGGAGCTGTATCAACTCGACGTAAATACCCCAAAAATGATGCACATCCATAGGAGTTTGCATCCCAAATCGTTCGTTCCACGGTTGAACTTTCCCAATAACAGGGTAGCTGTGACTTTGTGTTTGGATAAAGCAACGGGTATTATGAATTAGAAATCGCAAATTTGTGAGAATCTTCGTGAATCCTCCACTTTTCATGAAAACATCTATCTATCAGTTCATTGTCCTTTCTTATAAGCCAACATACACTAAAGGATTAAATTGTTAATCTTATCGTAATAACTTTTAAACGATTCGTCCAATCAGCTTAACGATAGTTGTGTGTATAAGTGCGGTCCTTAAAACTTCTTTGATTTCCTATGATAAATTACGATTCAAATTAGGAATTAAGTGTCAAACTGCAAGTTAAAGTACATTCTATTATTTGCCAATTGGTATTATTTTTGTTACTCCATCATAATCAAGTTCATTTTCTGCATTGAAGGTGTTGAAGTGAAGCAGGTCACAATACAAAATACACAGTAAAAAGTCGAGTGAAACGAACGGCAAAAACACAATAAGCAGTTGACAGTAGTCCACCCAAATTAAACACTTTTAGAAAGATTTGGTGGTGTAAAAGTTCAAAACAGTGAGTTTATTCCTATTAATCTCACCAAAGTTAATAACAACATGGGTAACTTTGGCTGCGATCTTTCTCGTCAAATTATTATGTATGCACATGCTGCTTCAAGGTTTTTCACAAGAGCTGTGTACTGCAGCAATAATGTTTTGAATAAAAGTGTGTTATTGGAACAAACAATTAGTGATATGATAGAAGACTGCAACAACCAAAAGAGCTACATTGACAAACTTAAACATGAGCATATAAGACTCCTTGAAGAAGTCTCCCAGAGAGAGAAAGATCTCAATAAACAACTGCATAATACTGAGATGAACTATATTGAGAGAGTAGAGTCACAGAATAAAACAATAAAACAAATGAATGAAGAAATTAGGGAACTAGAAAAATTAACAACCAACTTCAGGAGGTCCAGACAAATGACATTTTTGCATATAAGTTAAAATCGAAAAATTCTTCGAGAGAATTGATAATCAGTGTGACACAATTTCCATTTCAAAAAAGGAAATTATGAGATTCGAAAATATTAATACTAAGTGTCAAAGAACGAATTTAACGTACATTATTTACATGTAACTCCCACGGTATAGGTTGCGTATAGAGCGCAAGAATTTTTTCACTTATCGTTATATTATGTCCAAAATTATACAAAGCCTCTGTGAATTGTAGCCTATATGTTATTCTGTAGCCTATATGTTATTCATCTAAATCTTTTCAGTCATTTAGGCATGAAAGAGCCACAAATATACATCCATCCTTACGAACTCTCACATTTAAAATATTTTATGATGAAGAAATGATCAGTGGAAAGGAAAACAAAATATCCAGTTGGCATGCCATTGTTTAGCGAAACACATGGCGCGGTTTTGTAAAATTCCGATTGAAAATTTCACATCAAAGTTTTTTATAATACGTTATAATGGATTTTAATGAAATATCAGTCAGTTCTATCATATTTCAGATCAATTATTATTTTTTTCAGATATATTCGAATTGCCCCTGTATACAAGTGAAACTAATTATCGTAAATGACTAGTCGGCATCACTCCGTGAAAAATCGATAATGTGAAAACTTTTTGCGAGAATATTTCGACTGACCATTCAGGAGCACGACCTTGAACTTGCCCGGTCTGCAACTCCATAGAAGTGAAAGTCTTCCGCGTAACTATATACATACCAAAAGTAAAGTTCGATAAATATCAATTAAGGTGTTGCGTATATAAATCACCATAGCCGGAGTAAAAGTAGTTAAACATTTCAATAATGTTGTCGGTATATGGCATGTATATAATAACGGAATTTTCAGTCAAGTACCCATTTGATT
>WOGJ01072276.1:443-19859 GCA_015342185.1 Leptinotarsa juncta | reverse complement strand
GAGTTTTGGTTATTATTTATTTGGTTTTTAAAGTAATCAGTTTTTATTTTTTTTCGGAGACTATTTATCTTATTTCTATAATCAATATAATCTTTTTTGTAGTCTTCATTACGTGGATTTTTAACGTGTTTGATAAATAATTTATTACGCTTTTTTATAGATGTGATTAAACCCCTTGTAATCCAAGGCATGCATGTGGTTGATTGAGATATTATTTCTTTAAATGTGGAAATGAATTTATTCATACTCGTTTCTGGTTTTTTCTCTTCATAGATTTCAGTCCATGCCTGTTGACGTAGTAGTTCGAACATTTTATTTTGATTTATCTTATTTATAAACTTCGCTTTGTTATTTGGTATTTCTTGTATAGGGGTGTCATTTTTCAGTGTCGCAACCGTAGGCAAAAGATCTGTTATTGAAGTTTTGAATATTGCTGAAGTTACCATTTCAGAACTATACGGAATTATTCCGTTGATTCGTTATAAAAGAAAAAACTATCATACCTACTGTATGATTCTCAAGTTAATTAAAAAGTAAAATCGATGTTATGCTTGTTAGAAAAATATACCTATATATACCACAGGCTCGTACTGGCTGACCTAGTCAGTACGGACCTTTGGATTTGTCTGAAAATGTTTGTAAACATTCAGTGTAAATAGTTGTGGTACTTGGAAGTGACAGAAATGAAGAAATATGCCCAGAAAATAATTATTTATCATAATCATACTTTTCATACCTGTTTAAGAAATGTTAAACAATACCGTCATAAAAAGAGACACGCCCCGTGCGTTCGGCAACCCCGAATGCAATTATTCCACTGTTTGACTTTGTCAATTTATGGGCGAGTTTGTTTCGAGCTTATCTGATATCGATCGAAGAGATAATATTCATTTATAGCCTCTATCAATGCCGGAGTGGTGAAAATTGCCACTAAAATGCAAAATGGTATTATTTTAATCGCTATGGCTATTGTTACGTCATTGACATACGTACGTAGTAGGTAGTGGGGGGGTATATTGTTCCTGAGCAGTGTTGCCAAGTGTATGTTTGGTCAAGCAATTTTTGACATTAAGTTTAAGAGTTATGTTCAATTTCAAATTCGTACTGTAGATTGATACCGTTAGATATTCACGTCTGTAGAACTTATTCTGAAGTTTTGAGTGATAAGAGTTGAAAAATAAACCTGAAAGAACATGTAAACGAAGGTTATGCCGAGAGAATCACTGAATGATTGCATTTTGGAATGATTAGATCAAAGAAAGAATAAGAATAAGCAATGTATATACAATAACGATATAACACAATAATTAGTAGTGAGAAACGAATTACATTTCGTGAAGATTTCACTGTAAGCCAGCTAGTTGAAAACCAGAACTCAAACACGACGCATTTATGATTCAACATCAGCGGTGATTCGACCCGTCATAGGTCTCATGAGTGGTGCAAGGCTGAAACATAAATTCCTTACTGGAGTTAACTTGATTTTTTCAAATGGAAAGAGGGTAGCTCGTCGACTTTTTGTGAAATATCACACAATAAAATGTATTAATTAATTTCAATATGGAATTTCTTCCAGATCCGACCAGTTCTAGTCAATAATTTGTTTCAGTAATTTCAGGTTTTCAAGTACATATTATTTATTTCTTCATAGTTCTCCTGTGTATCCTTCAAACTCCAGGGCAAAATAAAAATTGCACTCTCCCAGATGGAAATTGTGGTTACGCTGCAATATTTCCTAATGTTCAGGTACATTTCTTGTGAAGGAAATTCACAAATATTCACAAGCTGTGACTATTAGATTCTCTTAGATTCAAGAGGTAAATTAGCGACATTCCGTGTAATCTGTTCTAAATCCATTGTAAATGTTTTCCACCTGAACTACGGGATGGTAACTTGAATCTGGTGGGCCCTAAGATTGTAATATTGAAAATACAAAGTCATCGTTTTCACCTCTTCGGTTCAATCCAAAATAGAGCACAAAATGAAGGAATAAAGGAATTCGATTCAGTTCTGCAAGATTAATGGCAAAGCTAGCAGAATAGCAGAAAAAACGGATTAAAAAACACGAAGGAAGAAATCAAAGAGAGTGGGGAATTGAGACATAAAATGGGCATGAAATTATTGCAAATTCAAAATGTCACAAAGTGACAACGAAAAAGATTGCAGAATCCATGCATTGTTCGAAATAAACACCCAGTGAAATATCTGGTAGAGGTTTGAATTGAAACCTGAAATAAGTCTAAAATTCTCAATGCTCAATGCTTTATGCTTCCAAAAGTTATTTTTTGAACTTTAGTCAATTCAAACGAGGAGTAAAACATTATTGAATGGTATGTAGAAGGAGTCTGAATTATTTCAAATTCTTAATTTCCTAAAAGTAAAAGTTTCGATTTTGTTCTGCCAGCTTGAGGATAAAGCAGAAGTATCTGATTAAAAAAAATTATGGTTAAAGTTATAGCGAAGAGCGGATGATAATCAATTATCCCTAAAACATTCTTGGCAGAAACTTCGAGCATACAGATGGGTATAAAATCGAACATGGGATGGGCTCTAGAATATATTATGCAGGAAAAAAATCACGTTACACATAGCGTGGTCAATACATATCCTTTACATATATTTGTACGAGTGGAAGTATATTGATTTGAGGCCTCAACAAAATCTGCGGTTCAGTATTCTTACAGACAACTTTATAAAGTAACGTTGAATAGTCCCAAAATGTCGTTAATATTTTGTTTGGCTGACTATCCGAAGAGGAAAAGGGATATTTCTAAGTTCTTCAGTATGGAACTTGAAGAACCTCAATTCAAACAAATATAATTGCCAAAAAATGCGTACAACGTGAAATCAACTGACGTGTTTCAGCGTTTTTTTCCTAAAATACTGATTGAAAAGATATTGATTTCATTCCGAACTTTTGCGCACCCCTGTATATTGATACAGCAGTCAAAATACCATTGTCCTTGAAAATGGTCCTACAAGAATCCCAATACATTTCTCGAAATATAAGTTTTTAGCTTTTGAATACTTTTGTGACATTCGATTCCTGACCCCAAACAGTAGTATTGTTGGAAAGAGTAGAGTACGCAAAAGCGTAGTATATTTGAAAGAGTGATTTCACATTCAGTGAATGAACGTTTTAAACGTTCAAAATGAAAGTTTTTGAGTATCACGAAAGCAGTTCAACAAATTCTGATTTTTTTTATTAGTCAGAGGGCTATGCTTGAAGACTGGCAGTAAACAAATCTAAAGATATGAACTTTAAACGTTCAAGCCAGTCTCGAATATACCTACACAATAGGTTGAATGGACTGACGCCAATTAGAAAAAAACTACTCCCCTGGCTAATACCTCGAAGGGCGTTGGATTATATCCGACAGGCGTCAGTGCAGGAATCTTCACAGAAAATTTCTTGCATATGCAATTGGCAATACAACTAAAAGAGTCGACCTTCAATTTTGGCTAATGAGCCCAAAACCGGTCTGCAAGTGTGCCCGTTCCAAAATTGAAGGTCGACTCTTTCAGTTGAGACTCATGATCAAAAATAAAAATCGCTCGTTATCAAAAATCATCAAATGCTTTTTTTAAAATTCCACTTATATGGTTCTCATTCAATTATATCTTATACTCTGCACTCGAAGCACACCGCTTCGATTCCGGAGTAGACTTGGCAACAGCGCTCTGTCAGCAGCCGACCCCACCACAAAGCGCTCCATTCTAAACACATGTGGATCGAATCGTCGTGACGAAAAACAATTATCAACTATTCATTATCCGTGGAAACGTTTTGAATAAATTCGCAACGGACTCATCTCGGCTTCACCGCAGTTTCCTGAAAATTCTGACGGCGGTTAGTCGTTTTCCCTCCAAACCGAATCCCGTGATAATCTTGTCGCGGTGCTAGTGTCTATTTATTTTTCGAAAACGGTGTCCGGTTTTCGAGTGCCGAGTGAACGGTATTATCGATTTCTCGAGTGATTGATAATAAGTGATTGTATCAACTATGGGTTTATAGTTATCGTGACTTTTTAGGTATTTGTTTTTTAAATCGATGTGTTCAACTGCGGACAATCTGTACCCGATTGGGTGTGCCTGTTTCCATTTTCTTTCAGGGGCAGGAAAATAATTGATATATATGTGGAATTTGGAGGGTGCAACAATTTTGGATATTCATGTTTTTGGCAGTTTCCTAAACCTTGGCAAACGTTAGGATTGATCTCTGACAAGAAATGACATATATGCTGCAGAGCATTTTCTGCTATCTCGCAATCTAATATACAGAATGTCCCATCTGAAATATGCCACACCCATCACGGTTTTCCGATGGTTATTTATTTCAGTTGAAACACTTCAGTTTGTTTGAAATCAATAGGAAGCAACTAATAACAACTACAAGATTGACAAAAGCAATTACATTGTCTTCAAAGGGCAGAACACAATAAAATTTTGCTTTGACATTTGTAGTTATTGGCAGACAGACTTGTCATCTGATCAGACCTGAAGCGACATTTGTGTAAAATATACATTAAAGTTGGTTAGAATTTGGTTTCACACAAAGCTCTACAGTTTCTCACGTGAACAAAATTCAGTATCCATTTTCATCTGTAATACAGTATTTATTATTTATTGAACTGTCATCTGCCTCTAGGCAACTAGGTTAACATTACCCAGACTTTTCTGTGGTAATTTCCGAAGTTTTTCAAAATATGTACAAGCACCATTTCGAGGGTGTCATTTTTCAGTGCCTCAGAAGCTTCCACTTCAACTTGTCTTGTTCTGTATGGTTCAGTTCCTGAAGGAGATGTGCTATAATATTCCTTTTTTCATTCGATCAATAACATGTTTCAGAAATTGGTGTATCTATGTGAATATGCTCCACAATTAGCTCCACCATTTGCTCAAATAATTCCCAAAAAATATCAGCATTCATATCCTTGTGGCAGTCATAATAATCACCAGAAAACCCTTCATGACACTCCAACATTCTTGTTCTCTGCACTAATTTATGTGGGACTTTCATTGGATCATTTTTAAGATCTTCTGTATTTAGTTTTGGTTGTTCATAAATGTTTTGTCTCCTGTAATCAAATGTCTTATATTCGCATGAAACATGAGTAGCTGTCTTTGTTTTTTCAATCCATGTGTACACCTAAAATCTCCATTGTACTCCTACATCTTAGTTCAGTGTGACCTCTGAGTGGATGATGATTGTAAAGAAAGTACTCTTATACTCTTTTGTGAACATATTTCTGTCTATTCAAGTAATTCTTCAGAGTTCTCCGGTTATTCTATATATATTTCTTATATATTTCTAGATATATTTTCCAGCATCAATTATGTTTCTTACTACCTACAACCTATTTTTTGATTTGGTACTCTACAGATAGTTCATAATCTTGTCATCAGCTTTTTCGTTTTCTGTGATTTCTGTGTTTTTCGGTACTGAATCTAGACCTTTTTCATGGGATTTTTCAGTCATTTTCCGACCAGTCTTGATGTCACTGTTAAATTCATCAATGTCTCAAAAGGCTCAAGGGCTGAAAAATGAATGTAGAATATCTACTCGCAAAGAATCGTATTTTACATTAGAATGAGGTCACTCCTACAATAAGAAATATGCTATTATAAAGAGTATGTTGATAAAATCTCAAGTTCTAAAAAAAGTTGTTGTTTTATATAGAGCAAGAGCAATTTCATCCACTATTTTAAAATTAAATAGCACGAAAGTGTTTCTTAAAAATTCTCATATTATAATTTCAGAATAGATGCAAATAGATGCAAATAATAGATGAAAATGTCCGCTTAAATGTTATGTGAGATCACTAGAACATCTAAACTAAGCTGCTTCTTTCGAAAAAAAATCGAGTTGTCACGAAAATTTCGTAACAACTTTTTCATTAATTAATATTTTCACAGCATATTTCGATCACATTAAAAGTATTCTCCAGTGATCAAAACGAATCATTTTAAAAGCTTTTTCCATTATTTAAACCTATTTGTAAATTCACGTATCTAGATGTTCTCTAGGCCTTCCAGAGATTTCATGACCCTCTTAGCTTTGGGAACAAAAAAAACTCACAGTGGGCTAGATCCGATAAGTAGGGAGGTGGATACATTGTTTGACATGATATTATTATATCCGGTTTGGAGACCTTCATCTTGTGGGAGAAAACCCATGCCTGAGTTTTTGTGGCATTGAATTGAACCTGGACCGTGACCGGTCCTGGAATCCAAATGGAATGACGAGACAAGTGTGCTGTCGTTACCAAAGCAATATATTGGATTTTTGGTTTTTTCCAATAAGTTGTTGATATACACTTAAAGGAGAGTTGGAGACAATATGGATCCTTGGGGAATACCAGCGTTGATGATGAAACTATTCGGGAGATATCCATCGACGGCCACTTGCAGGGAACGCTCTTTCAGGAAGCTGAAGTCCCATACACAAAAATGATCAAGACAAGCCATAGCATCGAAGTTTGGCCAGCAAACCCTCATGCCATACACGGTCAAAGGCCTTAGAAATATCAAGCGCAGCAGCTCTTGATTCTCCATGTTTCTCAATTGCGTTATTCCAAATATGTGTGACATACGATAGAAGGTCGTATGTCACCCACGCAGTACTTTAGACAGTAAAGACACGCCCGAAGAAGCCATTGTATGGCGAAACACGTGCTGCGTTTTTGTAAAACTGTTTAGTGAACATCTTCGAATCAAATTAAATGTTCGAATTGATATCCAATCATGACGAGACTATGCCATAAACTATGAACATTATCTACTATTCTGGGTGTCAAAGGGATATTTTCAAGATAAGTCCCCACCTTTGAAATCCCAATATTCATATGGGTTCATGTTTAAGTTCATTAAGGATTGTTGCACCTCCACCTTCTCAATTTTTTATGTCGGTCTACGAAGTTTTACGTAACCGAAATATCTATTTTACCTCCATTAATTTTTTAAAATCATGACATGCTGTTATAATTTAAATATCGATAAAGTGTCGTTGTAATTAATAAAATACTTGGAACTTTTTGAGGTTAAGAAATCCATAGTGGTAGTAAATTCAATCGGTAATAACAGCATAGTTAAGAATTTGCGTAGCGCGACGCTGCTATAATATAAAGCTTGATTTGAAAGCTACTACATAGATTTTACAAGCTTCCGATTTCCATTAAATGCACATTTCAAAAGAAAAAAATTAATGCTATTGTAAAGTCCATTGTACATTCGATATGTAACTCAGATGAAACTATGCCACAACAACAGGATCACTCAATAATGAAATGCCAAAAAAATGATCAATTCGGTGACCGAATCAAGGTGTGGTTTATACGTGCCTAAATTATGAAACTTTTCCCAATCACCTTGAAAATATAGTTAGCTAATTTGATTTTCGGTACAGAGACTTACAATGGACTAATGGATTCAGTTGCACTTTTTCGTTTAAACATTTTTTAAACATCTGAATCAGACTTTTTACGTTTTTTTTAAATTATAGATTTAAACTACCCCTTAAACGGCTGTCATGGTATTTAAGTAGAGTAATAGCGCGAAAATAATCCATGGACATTGTTTTTGGTTTAATGACGTTCTAATTGATTTTGTTCCACCAGAAGACCGGCAATCAACTGATTTTAATTTGAAAACTAACAGAAAAATTAATATTTCCACCTCACTTCTTTTAATACCCTTCAAAAAGGCTGTATCTTAACGGGTTCTTTAATATTAGCATTTCCTCTCTTAAAGCATACAACAAAGTAGAATTTTTTGAAATAGATTCGTTCCGGGTGTAAGTGAATAACAGTTTCCTGTGAAAAGTTTGTAAAAAGGCCTCAAAACGTCGTGCATCGAGGATTGTGTCATGGGCTGCACGATTTCGGCAGAAGAGAAGGCTGCCAATGCCAGAACGAAGAAGATCGACGAAAAACTGAAGGAGGAGAGACAAAGGGCGAGACGGGATGTCAAGTTGCTGTTGTTAGGTATGTTTGGTATATGAGTCGTTAACTGTAGGTATTAATTTTCATTTTCTGACTATGATGTTTTTCATTCGCATTCGCATTTGCATTTGAGACAAATAAAATCCAACCATTTCGTTTATTTTACTATTGGTTGATTCTGGTTGAATTCTATATTTCACGGTGACTTATTATAGTGTAACGAATCTGAAGCCGTCCCAGGCCGATATCTCAGCCAGCGAATAAACACCGCGAAACAATGCAGTCTGACTCTCCGGGAAAATACTAGGCGAGTACAGAGACCACTAGAGAAATCTAGAACGATCGTTACCGATATATAAGGCCTGCTTCCGGTCCAAAGAGGGCAGTCGAATTTAGAAAGTGTATGGAGCGGTTAAATAAAAAATTCAAATAGTGAAAATAAATTAATTACTGAGTGTTGTAAATAAATTAGTTTGCGGTAGTGAAATATTGTTAGAAATAAATTTGTTTAAGACAGTAAACTCTTTAATTCGTTACAATAGTATGAGCTGGATGGAAAAACAATATCGGCCTTGATTTATAATTTGCAGATGTTGAATTATGCGATTTGTTAGGTTAGGGGTAACTGACCCAGTAATGGACACTGTACCAGTAATGGACACTTTTTTCATAAAACTTGCAAAAATAAGAAATATACCACATATATTACAACTCTGTTCTTGGCTGGATGTTCCATAGGACTTTGGCCAATATCCACTTCCAAATTATGTGACCAACTTCACGCGTCTGTCAAATATCAGATAATATTGTTGAATGGTGGATGATAAACAGCTGGCTGATTTGTGTTTCTTTACCTGTTACTCTGTGCTACTTTTCAGTTCCAAGAGAATTCAACTATATCTTTTCAAGCCAGGTGAGTTCCAAATGTAAGAAAATATAGATGGGTTATGTAAATATGAAAATATTTGTATTTAAAACATGTTTTGAGTTTTGGAAAGGGGGTGACCACTACTAACACACATTATAACTTGGAGAGTCAGTTTTGATCATAGGGGTGACCATTTCTAATCCACTATATTTTAGTATTGGTCACCTTTGATGGTCACCATATATTTTACGTAAATATTCATGAAAAACTTGGTAACAATGTTTATTTTGAGTTTATTTATGCTGAATATTATTTTAAACACGTTATAGTTGAAATTAATTTCTAGATAATGCCAAAAACTAAACAAAAAGGGGTTTCACGAATTTTCTTTTCCTACACTGAAAAAAGCGATAGAAGCAGTAAAAAATGGCACAAGTAAAAAATCTGCCTCGCGGCAGATTCCCCGCTCGACACTTACACCGAAAATGGCTTTGCTTACTTTACCTCATAGAAAAATGGGTCCAGCAACAGAGTTATCTGAAAAAGAAGAAAAAGTTATTGAAAACTGGTTACTAACAATGGCTAGAAAAGGTTTTCCAGTTCACAAGCAAAATCTTATTCTGTTAGTTAAAAAAATAATCGAAGAAACAGGACGAGAAACAAAATATTTACTCAATAAAACACCTGGACGTTCCTGGTTTGAAGGATTTCTCAAGCGTCACCCTAATATTAGACAAAAATATGCTGAGTCAGTCAGTAAGGCACGTGCTGTTGTAACTCAGGACAGAATTGAATCCTGGTTTGACGAAATTTCTAGCTACTTGAGAGAAGAAAACTATGAATGTATACTAAATGATTCCAGCCGAATTTTTAATGGGGATGAGGCAGGTTTTTCTTTGTGCTCTAAGAGTGGAAAAGTCTTGGGTCCTGCAAAGAACAAGGAAGATTTTTATGTTAGAGTTACATCTGAAAAAGAACAATTAACTGTAATGGCCACTTTTTCAGCAGATGGTAAATGTGTTCCTCCAATGATAATTTTTCCTTATAAAAGAGTTCCTCATGCCATAGCTGAATCAGTTCCAGAAAACTGGGGTTTAGGCAGATCTGATTCTGGCTGGATGACAGCAGAGGTATTTTATGAATATATTTCAAATCATTTTTTACCCTACCTGAAAGTCGAAAAGATTCAAAAACCTGTGATTTTATTTGTTGATGGTCATCGATCCCACTTAACCAAAGAAGTTAGTTATGTGACGAAAATGGTATCATTTTGATATCCCTTTTTCCGAACACAACACACTTAATGCAACCAGCTGATGTTTCTGTTTTCAGACCCCTGAAATCTGGTTGGTCAACAGAAGTAAGGAACTGGAAATTTGAAAACTTTCCAAGAGAACTAACACGCTATACTTTTGGCACGATCCTCAAATTGGTTTTTGATAAATATGCTTCGGAAAAAACAATAAAAAATGGATTCAGAAAAAGTGGATTATTTCCTTTCGATAAAAATAATGGACAGTCACCCTATTAACTTCGTTTGGAAATCGATATTTTTATTTTTTCTCTTTCCCATTGTACAAAGATCTCCAAGAACATTTTTCTCTGGAGGTTGCATTTTCGAGTTTTTGTGAGATACACTTTCTTTTCTGTTTTCATTGTATTCGTTTTGTAATTCCTGAGGTTTTTGTAGAATTCCCAGTGACTTTTGTTTTCAGTTGCTTTATATTTTATAAGTGCTTTGTTCCTGAGGTGTATCATAAACTTGTTATTTGGGGTGATCCAGGGTTTCGGAGGTCGAGCAAATCTTGAGGTTTTAAAAGGTGCATGTTTAATAAATAATTTTAATATATTTTCATTCATTATACTTACTTTCTTATCGATATAGTTTTCCTCAATAATGGAATTTCAATGCAGATTGTTGATGTTGTCTTCAAAGCTATCATAGTTCATTATAAAATGATTACGGAAGTAATATGATGTGATAGCTCCACGTATGATATTTTGATGATATAATGGTTGCCTCTAAGTTTTAGTCCTAAAAATTTCTATCGTGTCTTTCTTGACTAACAGATATTTTAAGGATATTGGCAGATAAAATTGTGAAAAATGACTGGAGAATTGACACTTCCACCCGCGAATAAGTCGAATAGTATTGACTTAAAAAACTCAACAGGAGCTACTCAAAAGTAGCCCATCTATTTATTCCTGGACTCATAATCAATGGTGGCAGTCACTCTACGGTGAAAGCGATCTTCTGTACGGCGTCAACTTTGAGGATTAGTCGAAACTTAATATAAATTTTTATGGACATCGGTGCTGTTTGACAAAATTGGACTGGCCTTTCTGGTAAAGGATAATAATAACATCAGCTATCACTAATCATGTCCTGAAAATTTACTCTTGTCCAACAAATCCTGAACAGTTTTTATGCCATTCTTCATTCGACGGCAAATAATTATGAATTTTCATCATTTACTATCAAAGTGTCCTTCTGGGACGAACCTTGAGTCGAGTGGGTGGAAGGGGGATAGCATTTTATCTTTCCCAATCGTCATAAAAATACTCAGGAGCATTGCAATCCGCAGAATATATTAAAACTTCAAAGTCTCGGTCGAATTTGATATGCAACGGGAATGTTTCCGAAGCGAAACTTTTTTCATTATAGCTAAATTACATTCAAGGAATGGGAATGACTGCAAAGGAAAAATTTTGATTAGGTTAATATTTTGGGTTGCCCGAACAGAATTTCCAGTGTAATGAAACAAGGACGAGTCTTCTGAAAGGCAATATCGAAGAATATAAGAAACTCGAAATGGAAAACCGAGGGAAAGTATCATTGAACAAATTGCCGAAATGTAGAAAGTTGAATTATACACAAAAAATAATTTCATGCCTAAGTCTCAACTCCACGAACAAAATTTTTTCATAATAATGGCTGATCTAATATAGAAAAATGATATGAAAACATACGGTGGACATTACTTCTGGAACGAATAGGCCTTAAGATCATGCTGAATTATTGGAGGGTCACGTGATACCTCTTAATAGAGATTTTCATAGTTCTGAAGTAAAAAAAATCAGTTTCAGCTTCCATGCTGCCAGTTGTAGGCGGTTCAGGCGACAAAAAATGGTTTCAAATTTGAAAATTCCCACAGAAACTTTTCACTTTTCTTCACTTTCTCCTGTACTATTATTTCTAACGAAATAATGCTGAAACTCCAAAACTATAAAAATCCTACCTTTTAGTGAGGTATGAAATTATCTTACAAAAATTCAGATGAATTTAATTGCAACAGCATGAAATATGACTTGGTTAATACATTTGTCTCTAAGATGGACCAGATAAATGCAGATATACTGTAGCATAGATATAATCCACCTATTCCTATTTTTTTTCTTTTTCAAATATACGTTTATTAGATACCGTGTAAGTAGTTGGGAGAGATTATTATCTTCCCTACGATATTGGACTAGGAACTTCCCACATACCCACATTCGTAGGTTTGTCAGGCAACATTGTTGATTCCTTATAAACTGAAGAATGTTTGAAGAATTGCACACAAAGATCTGCCAGAAATAAGCCTTACAAGTCCCAGAAAAATCTTGTTGTATTCTAACCAATATTGTTTCCTTCACTAGTTTCCACAACATCATTTGGAAACTAATAGAATGGCGTTGTGTGAATGTCATTGTACAGTTTTACAAAAACGCAACACGTGTTTCGCCATACAATGGCTTCCTCGGGCGTGTCTTAATGTATTAATGTATTATTGTATGTAATATTGTAATGTATTAATGTATTTTTAATTCTTTAAGAAACATTGGTGAGTAACTGTCAATAGATGAACAACGAAATTCACTAGCTTTTATTTACGAGAGCTGCTATCTTCATGTTGACGTCGGAAACTATTCGGATCATCCTCGTAAATCTTTCTTGATATCATACCTTCTTGATGTTCAATTCCTCCCCATAATTGTCTAGAAAAGTTCAAAGATAATGCAAGTGTATATTTGCTTGAAGGTGATTGACAATGTTTCATAATGAATTTCATTAGTTCGGACTCCATTGTCTGATATTAAATAAAATGATTTTAAATCTCTGATTCGGGAGATCACCCGAAGACGATTGTGGATACCAACAATCGAAACGTCGTGAAGTAACTTGGCTTGGAATCTCTTAACTTTCATATTTTTTCTTGTATTTTATTGCACTATTATTTCATTTCAGTTTTTTTTGTTTAATAGAATTGTATTTTTCACCTATTCATTTTTGCTTCTTCGTTTTCAGTTCTTTCAGGGATTTCAAATCATTTTAAATGGTGTCAGACAATGGAAGTCCGATTCAATGAAATGAATAACGTATATGTCTCAAATGATATTGAAATTTTTTATATGACTTTAAGAAGATCAACTTACCCAAGATCATTCCAGCTCTAGCATTGGAATCGATAGGCTTTGAGCTGAAATTTATTGCCCTGATGTGAGTAGGATACATGATGATCCCCACGTGAGGTAATCATAATTTAATAGTACCATAAATCACAGGGTAACAATAATGGGGCTCTGAATCGATATAAATACATGAGAAACTCGTTTTCGATATTGCGATTATATCCATAAGACATTCTAATAATGTTGTATAAGAAGAATTATATACGATAGAATAATAATATCACATAAACAGATACATATCATTTTAGTGAAATGAAAATTCAAATGACTTTTTTGCGTCTATATTTTCACAGTATGAAAACAGCAAACAATTCAGGCATCTGGGATAGCTTCAAAATAGACACAGAATTTTGATAAAAGTAATGTAAGAAAACTGCAGAGAGAGATGTTTTTTATTCAACAAAAAAACATCTTTATCCTCAGGCAGTACAAATCATCAGATTGGTAAACAATGAGTTGATATGAATTCTTATGAATTATGGAAAAATATGCATGCAAAATACATTAATCCACGATTTTGAGATTTCAGTGAGTATACAAGGTGTAACATCACGTTAAAGTATTCAAGTGACGTATTTCTGAGACGATTTTAAGAAAAATTTTAAGTAAAAAAGTACACCTCCTCAACAACGCTGGAGGTGAACGTTTTTGAGGTATTTACAATTTTCTATATCGATGTGTCACTATCCGCTTACAAAATAAGTTAATTAAATCGAGTAGACTATGAAAGTTTGTTTATGAAAATAGAAGTTCGATGTCACATTTTTAACTATTAATTGATATATTCACAGTTAGGAGTTTATAAAGTGATTTTTTTGAACCAAGCCCAACTTTACGAATGCTAAAATGGCTGATATGGTTTTTGCTTACGGCTTGGCTGACGGAAATTCAAGCGAGGCCAGACGCATCTTTCAGGAAAGGTATCCTTGTGACTCCTTGTGCAGCGATATTTGCGAATCTTTTTTGGCGACTTTCCGAATCTTTCTAGATTTGAATAGTCTAGTCTTTGAAACATATTCTGCAGAAGGATGGTCACAGACCTCAACAACTGTAGAATTGGAGGAGGCGGTTCTCGAAAAAATTAGTGAACATCCAAAGACAAGTACAAAAAAAATTAGTCAAACTTTAAATGTGAGTCACATGACAGTTTACAGAATTTTAAAGACAGAAATTATATCCTTATCATATTCAGCGTGTCCAGGCACTTTCGCTACTTGATTTCCAACCACGTATCAAATTTGCTCAATGGCTTCAAAGAAAAGTAGATCTACATCTGCACAGATGTTCTTCCACTCTTCACAGATCCTCTTTACAAATGGGGCTCATTTTTCAAGAAATGGTATCATGAACTTCCATAACAACCACATCTGGGTGGAAGATAACCCACATCCAATAACGCAAACTCATTTCCAAGACGAATTCTTTTTTTTATGTATTGGTAGGCATAATTGGGGATTATTTAATTGGGTCATATTTTCTCCCCTTAAGTTTGAATGGAGATGCTTGCCTACATTTTTTGAAACACGAGCTTCCCCAACTTATGGAAGATGTTCCCATTGGTCTCCGAAATCACTATTGGTTTATGCACAATGGGGCTCCTGCTCATTTTAGTGTGATAGCAAGAACTTTTTCAGACGTAGCGTATCCCCAAAGATGGATAAGAAGGGAGAAACTGAGCATTAGCCCCCGAGGTCACCGGCCCTCAAAAGTTCATATAGACTTTTTGTCTGAAAATTGTCTCAGGAATACGACACTTGAATATTTCAACGTACTTATGTTACACCCTGTATACATGGTTTGAAAACAGTTGTTGGACTACAGTAGTGATGAACTACGATGTCTTAACAGGCCTTCTCACAGATCATTGTCATTTGAATAATCATTTGCAGAGACTCTGACTGTCGGAAGGCAGTGCATGTCTCCTCTGTTGAGGGGACATGCACTGCCCCTCTGATGAAACAGCAGAGCACATACTTTGTGTCTGTCCCACCGGGGACCGAATCAGGTTTTTAGAGTTCGACAGAGCCACACTCTTACCATCTGACCTGAAAGACCACTCACCATAAAAACTTATCAGCTTCGTTAAGAATCTGTGTATTTTTGTTTGGTCGAGTGTGAACAGGTGTGAGCCACAATAAACTTCGAGGAAGGGTGTATTCAATCTTCCTTCTTTTATTGAGGTGGAGGGTCGAACTCACCCACTCACTTTCGACGTAACCTAACCTAACCTAAGCTTTTACTACAGCCACAAATCCAACGCTTTTAAGAATAATAAGGATATGAAAACAACCGTTTGTGACATAGCATTGTGTGATTTCAGTATACTGAGTTAGTCAATTATCCGGTATTATTTCAAATGTGTGGAAGTTGCAGTTAATGAATGTTTCCGTGGGTGGGTGGCTGAGCATAAACTACTACGTTTCTACATTCTTAATATCCACCAGGATCCTTAGAGACCCAATAAAAATGAGGAATGTTATTTTTATAGGTATACTAAAATACTGCAGCAACGGTCGGACGGAATTATGTCCAATGGGGTTCAATGACTATTGGACATAAACCACTGGATATAACACTGAATCTACTTCAAGGCTTGGTATACCAACCTTGGGGTGACACACCAGAAGTACATGCCACCCCTGCTGGTTTCAGAAACAATGGAGTGTCTATAAAATACAATGGAAAGTATATAGTTTGCTCACACTATATGATGCTTGAGTATTATAGTGTTTCTTCTTTCTGAGCATAATTTTTATAAGTGAGTTTCGTTCATGAAGATTTGAATATTCCTTTCCGTATCATTAGGCAATACTGTAAAATGGACTCGCCAGGATATCATATACAGTAAGCATCATTTTTCTATTCACTATACTTCTGAGTTAACAGAATTTGTGGGTGAACTTGCGTAATTTTTTCCCCGAACAGTCAATGTGATCATTCCAACAAATGAATTGATCCACTAAGACAAGTATATTTCATCAGTTATTTTATCATATTATAAAAAATCGAATAATAATGGCTAACCGAAGTTTTTGAAAAGACTGATCTAAAAACACTAGAGGTGGCTCGAAAAACTTTATTGCAGGAGAGTATAAACATGATACTGAATAAAAAGCAACAATGGAAACTACTATTAGCGGTACCTCTCTATTAAAATAAAGACAGTGATGAAATGTTTACAGACAGACATATGAAATAACCTACCAATTACAGTTTCTACCCTGTACGATTTGAAATATAATGAGCTGATTCACTCTTGCAATCTGTTCGAATGGTATATGAACTCCGGTATTTCTCCTAGAAGAAAGAGGGCCAAATACCACCGCTCACAAAAAACTGGGATCAATATAAAAGTTATTGTTTCTTTTTTGGCGATTTCAAAAATTGTGATATGTTCTTCATACCCTGTCTTGCTTAGATTTCAAAAACACTCCCCGATAGTTTCGTAATTCTCTGTATATTCATGATATATCGGCGTGACATGAATTTCTATATAATATTCATTTCTTAATGTTATCGAAATGAATGGAAAATTGACATGTGAAACGGACGTAGTTTCATTATTTACATATTTCATAATGGAAATGTACTTCTGTCGAAACATTAATGTTTCAGAACCAAAATATATTCAGGCGTATCAAAGAATAATGAATATATGAGCTGTTCGCGTGTTTAGTGGCTTTTTGTACAAACTGCCACTTTGATGTTTTCTGGTGAACTATTTCTAGCATTCATTAAAATTTAATGTATCCGCATTGCTCATTAGTAGAAAACAAAAAGGGCAAGAAAAATCTTTCAAATAACTATGATAAACCTGTCGCTTTGCTATCAATGATATCAAAAATCATGAAGAAAGTCGTAAACCACCATATTCTCTTTGTGGAAGGCTTCAACATCTTGAGCAATCATCAATATGGCTTTCGGAAATGAAGATCAACAGACGACCTTCTGTCGTATGTTATCCATATTTGGAATAACGCAAACGAGAAACATGGAGATCAAGAGCTGTTGCGCTTGATATTTCTAAGCTCTTTAACCGTGTATGGCATGAGGTTGTAATAAATAACTGTCGGGTCTGAATTGGCGATTTCTATATACTACTAAGGATATATACTAATCTCAGATTACTTGCATCAAAAATACACCCCTCTGTATATGGGAACGTTCAGCCGATGGTATTTATTTTTTAATTTAGTTTGGTAGCGTGAAAGTTGCTGCCACCAGATCAGAAAAAGTTTGAAATCCGCCCTGATCACACGGATTGAGAATTAGTAGGCAACTGGGTCAACAGATGAATTAATTCTTCCTACTTTCTAATCTTCGTAGAGAAATGGCTGGTTATGCCACCAATTATATTCTCAGAGACTGGATTCGGCCACGGCTTAAATGCGTGGTCTTTTAGGGGTTTGAGGGAATGAAATAATATTCGCAGAGTTTTCACAAACCAACTTTATTGATGAGTAAAGTTGGCGGAATAATCAGATAAACAATAAAAAAAATAGAATGAACAAAAATTAATACTGAAGTTTAACCTACACAAAATATAAATAAAAGAAATGTTTCAATATTATTTAATGAACTTATTTACATTATATAAAAGAGAAAGAAATATATAGTTATGACCATGAGAAAACTATAGATAAATTAGTAAAACAAATTGATGTGATTATTCCTCTGAAATTTTAACTAACTTCACTTCGGCCATAGGTATGCCTTGCCTGAATTCAACTAGATATAAAACCAACAAAAATACAACTCTCGAAAATAAGGAGAAAGATTCATTTCTTCATATATGAAATTTTCGAAATCATCCTCCATTGTCCATCGAGAAGCCCGAAAAGTGAAAATCCGGTATATCAGTATCACATAAATTACTGGAATCAAAACGAATTTCCCGAGGACTGGCTGCTGCTTCATCAGGTGACTTGATTTTTAACATCGCTTATTATATTTATTTTTGAGTCACCAGACGAATCCTTTTTATCTTCGCTTCTTACGCTCGTTCAAATTGTAAATGCTTGCAAAAATTTTGCGGCTGCCGAAATTTCAATTTTAGAAAAATAATTAGATGTATTACCTTCCATTTCAATGACGTAACTAACAGGTGAAAATTTTCACAACAGAGAATGCACAGCACAGAACCTTATGGTACGGGCGAAGAGGATGCTGTGATATAAAATGTTCGAGTAATATCGCACAATCCCTCCTCTGCTACCATACAGAGCCTGCGCACATGTACAAGAATTGAACTAGTCAGTCTGCATGAGCATATTCTCAACATCTACCCATGCTACGCTATCTGAAACTTTGGGAATGCAGGCAAATAAACTTGCTTTGTTACCTGCTGATCCTTAGTATGTTCAAGGGTGATCTGAAAAATATGTTTCGATACAGTTTTGTAAAAAAAACAACTATATTGATATTATATTCCATTCAATATTATCATTTAGTATAAACACACCCTCACTGAAATTTTTGGTATTTGTTTAATAAGTGAATGATAAGATGTGAATCAGATGAAATAAATGAATGACCAAATTACATTTTTCATGATAAGATACTTAAGAGACCAAAGAAGGCGGACACTAGAGGTTGCACAATACAAACACATGTATAATGGAATGCCTTCACAAAAATATAATCGATTAGTGTGTAAAGTGTGATTAGGCTAGGCCTGACTAGAATTTTGTGAAATAGTAAATAATTATGAAATATTTGAACAAAGGGAGCCCGCCAAAGTCACATCTAGAAGTTGAAATGTATAAAAATGAATTATTTTCAACCGCCTATACATCTGTACACATCGAATAAAATAAAAATTCTGCATTTGCTTCCAACGTGTCTTTTAATTTGATGTAGATTTCTCCATAGAAAAAATTGAAATCCATTTCATATTACTTAATATTTTGGAAGTGATATAGATTAACCATTTTGTATAACTGTTTTTTTATACCCTTTGCTTTATTCAATTCATAACTGATTTGACATAATACGCTTTTGCCCCGGTATCATAAAAACTTATTATCGGATCATTCGGAAATTCATCCTTCATTTTTCGTAAAACTGGTTTATTTATAGGCATATCAAACTGATTACCACTTTTGTAATTTGATGTATCAAACATATCCACATTCTGTTTCATGAATTCAAATAAAT
>WOGJ01072261.1:5486-21819 GCA_015342185.1 Leptinotarsa juncta | reverse complement strand
CATTCATTACTTGGAGGATCTTCGAAGTATGCAGACGTATGTTTGTACATAGACAAACAAGCACATGATGAAACCCTGTACCGTGCATTCTCTTACACACACACACACACACACATACACACACAAAATCTCATATGAAAAAAAATTCTGAATGATCCATGCACCAGACACTTCAAGGTCACATCTCGCCTTGACTTGACTGCACCACAAAATAAGCAAATAACACGTCATAGTGGTAGGGGAAGGATCTCATAAAAAAAAATTCTAAACGATCCATGCACCAGACATTTCAAGGTCACAACGCCTTGACTTCACTGCACAACAAAAAAGCAAATAACACGTCATAGTAGTCGTTTAACGAAGCCGATTAGTTTTTATGGTGAGTGGTCTTTCAGGTCAAATGGCAAGAGTAGCTTTGCTGTTTCATCATTTTCCAAACAGAGTCGACACACACTGTTTTCCGACAGTCCGAGTCTCTACATATGATGTTTCAAATGATAGTGACCTGTAAGAAGGCCTGTTAGGCACAATGCACACAGAACAGACATCGCAGAGACGAGGCTTCGGCGTGGCACAGACGTGGCGGAAGCGTGGCTTAAGCAATGCACACAGAGGGGCGGGACAGTGGCGAGAAAGGACGTCAGTCACCTGTTGGTTTTGTGGACTACAATATGGCGTTTTCAAGCAGTGACTAAGATATGTTGGATCTGGTGTATTTGGCTAATGTGAATAAAAGTGGCTGCAGAAAGGAAAAACTTGTGGAATATTCGATGTAATGCGTGAATTGAACATGTACCCAGAACGATTTCAGATGTCTCGTGAGTGCTTCCATAAAATATTGCTCCTTGTGAAGGACAACCTGGAAAAAATCGACAAATTGGAGAGAACCAGTTTGTACGGAAGAGAGACTACTAATAAATTTGAGGCAAGTGAAATGAATGTTTCCTTTTGTCAAATAATAATAATTCCAAAAGCAGAACAAAGTTGAAAACAATACTCAAATAAAAAATGAAACTCCAAACTCATAATTTTCAGAATCCACTTATACCATAACTCTCTGGCTAGTTTCAACAGCTCTCTGACGAATAAATTACTCTGGGAGAAGAGTCAAGTAGTTGTCCATGTGAAAAACATCTTCATTGTTGTCACTTCGAAATTGATGTTGGGTGTTGAGCACCTCTTCTACATGAGTGGTGATGTGATCAGTGGACTGTGATGCGTCATCGAACATATTCATTACGGAGTTTGTAGAGAGAACACTCACTGATGAGGCTGTTTGTAGAGCATTCACTGAGGTGCCACTTAACAGATGTTGTTGCGGGTAAAGTATTTCATCCGCCAGTCGCAATAATCCAATTTTGAAGCTCCTTTCCTGCCCATCGTTCATTGCTTTCATGTCTGGCAAGAATGTCTGTCTGCAAGAATGCCATATCACGGTCAGAGTGGCTAGTAGAGTTATCCTGCTGTTGTTGCTCTAGCAGTATTTGTTTAGCCTCAAAATAGGTACACGCAGAAGTATGCATGTCCTGTAAACTTGTAACTTAGGATCTACCTCGCTTCCGGTAACCACCGGTGTTGTTCTGTTCAGGTGTTGAAGGAGGTAGCGGCGTACTTGGTGATGAGTCACTTGTGAGTTGGTTGGTAACTTGCGTAGAACCTTGAGTTTCATAAGCTTCCTCATCTATGCCCTGCTGGACTGGCAGTCCTCCAGCAACGATGTTTCCTTTACTTGCACGTGACTTCAGGAAAGAGTCCGAGAACTGAAGGTGGCTATCCAAGTAATATTCTTTAGGTCTCCTTGCTTCGGATCCAGAAGGCAGTGTCAATAGGTTTTATATTTCGTATAACGTCCTCTGATGTTTCTCCAACGCTCCTTGCAATCTTCCGCTGAAATGAGCAGGAATAATACATATTAGTGAACATAAATACATGCAACAGTTGATTGATTGAAATTAAACTTATAAGAATTTTCCTTGCAACTAATGAGTATGAATATCCATTTTTATGTTCCAGATACTTTGCAACAGTTGATTGATTGAAATTAAACTTATAAGAATTTTCCTTGCAACTAATGAGTATGAATATCCATTTTTATGTTTCAGATACTTTGCGACTGGGTGTTCATTCACTTTCCTACTACTTCCTAAAAGGACATTCCACATTCAGGATGGCTGTACATCACACTTCGAAGGTCATTTAGGAAAAATTGCAACCTGTGTACATACCAAAACCGACAGCAGCGAAATGGAAGGAAGTCGCAGATCGTTTTTATTCAGTGTGGAACATACCTAACTGTATAGGCAGCCTGGAAGGTAAACATATCAAAATTAAAGCCCCACCACGATCAGGCTCCGCCTACATTAATTACCAAGGCTATTTTTCCGTTGTTCTACTTGCAGTATCATATGCCGATGGTATGTTCGTGATAGTGGATGTCGGGGAAACGGACGTAATAGCGATGGGCGAGTATTGACAAATGATAACTTCGGCAGGGTTTTGTAGCCGGGAAATCTTGATTTACCTGAACCTCGTCTCCTACCAGGAGACACAACGCCTATTTCATTTTATTTAACTGCTGATGAATCATTTCCATTATCTACCATTTTCTCGCAGACAATTGACAACTAACAATCAACAACAATTACAGATTGTCGAGAGGAAGAAAATCAGTGGAGTGCCCTTTTGGAGCACTCTCTAGCAAGTTTGGAGCTCTCAATACATTTATACGATATAACCCTGTCAAAGTTGACACTATAGTTCAAGCAATATGTGTTTTACATAATGTCATAAAAGAATGCGATGGAGTTTATATAAAACCCCAATACGAAAATTTTGTTGAAATCGGTTCCGGTGCTCAATTAGCACCACTGGCCCAATCGAATGCAAAAAATATCTCCTATCCCAAATCAGGATAGGTATTTCGTATACCTATAATGATATATTAATGAAATAGTAATGCTATAAATGTACAATTTTAGTAAAACTGTTTATTTATGTATTTGAAATCATTTTGTGGAAATCCTTCTTTCAGTCCATTTTCCCCCAAAACCATGTTAACTATCGAGAATTGTGAACAAATGTAGTAAATTGGCTACAACTTACTTTGAGCATCAAATTTATTGGCAATTTTCTGCCAGGACTGGTCTTGAGTATTCCTATGGCAATAATCAGTACGATTATAATTAAGTAAACATTGGACTAATTGTTTACATAGAGGAGACGCGGAGAGGACAAAGGTCCGTGCCTCGTCTCTGCCAGACGTCCGTTCGGTGTGCATTGTGCCTTAGACATCGTAGTTCATCCCTACTGCAGTCCAACAACTGTTTGGTATCAAGCTTCGAAGGGTGAATTAACGTCTTGTAGTGAGCCAGTCCTGGAAGATTCTGCCAGAAGTTCATAAATCGTCTCCAGATGTTCAATCTTTGTTTGGCAAAGCCTAAAGTGGATGCCAATGGCAGGTTCTGGTCCGATGAAGCTGCTTGCATCACCCTCCTTTGCAAGGAAGTCAGCAACTTCATTACTTTCCAGGTCAGAATGGCCAAGAATTCAGATCAGAGACAATCTGTTAAGTCTTCCTATCAAGGAGAGTCGTTTTTGGCAATTTGTTACCAATTTAGACATTGCTCGGTAGGAGCCGAGAGCTTTCAACGCCGCTTGACTATCCAAAAATATTTTTATTGACTTATGTATGAGGTTGGATTCTTCCAATCTCTCCGCACACAATTCAATGGCATAAATTTCCGCTTGAAACACAGTCACATAGGTTCCTACGCAGGTTGATATCTCTGTCCTGGGTCTGCGACTGAAAACACCTGCACCAGAACCGGAAGGTGTTTATGATCCATCTGTGAACCGACAACTATCTGCTTCAAATATTTCCTTCTTCCCGAGGATCCAGTCTTCTCTACTCGGAAAAACATTACTTTATAAGGCAGCTTGTAGTTGACAGTTGGAGACAAAGTCAGAAGTCATTTTCAAAATGCTGTGACTTCCAGTGTCCAGCCTGTTGCACTCTGCATTGGATTGATTTGTGCAATTGACAATATGCACAAGTCTATATGCAGTCTCCTCTGCAGTCTATATGTAGTCTCCATCTAGTCTCTCCAGAAAAATGTGAAGAGGAGGTAGATCTAGAAGGATCTCCATGGCCACTGACGGTCTGCTACTGATGGCACCACTGATGTCCAGACAATCCTATCTCTGTGAGACAGAGAGCTTCGCCTGGGCGGTTTTCTGTAAAACCTTCGGCCACCAGGCAATTGCACCGTAAGTGATGATTGGTCTGACAATAATCACATAAATCCAATGGATTTGTTCGGGACATAAACCCCAAGTTTCACCACCAATCCTTCTACATGTCCATAGGGACAGTCTAGCTGTTTCTAAAACTTTTTTCAAATGAGCGTTCCAGGTTTTATCAAGGACAATGCCAAAATATTTCACCTCTGTTCCAAATGAAATGACCTCACCATTGAGGGAAAGTGGCTTTAGATCGTCTGATTTTGTCCTTCTGGTGAAGGGATCCAAATATTACTCGACGTTTATCATTGCAAAACAATCTCTGCAAAATAATTGTTCACGAAGGTGATTGCCTCTTCATTCAACAAAAATCTTTGTTCTCCGCAATTTTCAGATGAGGAAATCTCAGATATATTGTTGGAAATCTAACACGCTTTTGGCCTAACTTGAGCAAACGCGGCAACCAACGCAGTGACAGGTTTTTCATGCCTGAATGTGGAATTTATATACGACAAACACGTTCATTTTTACATGTTCATAACCTCTTCTATTTCTCTCAGAGTCCCCATATACAGAATCCAACTCATTTTTGATTCGCGTAGGCGTATTGCCTTTCATAAGCAAATATTTAATGACAACTCGATACTCCATTTTCATAAAAACACTCACATCAACTCACTCAAACATTACGTAATCTAATCTAATCTTCTATGAGCCGGAGTATTCAAGTTAGGAATTTTGACAACGACAAATTTTCAAGCCACAAAACGATTTTAATTCTCCTATACTATTAATTCTGTTCAAAAACACCGGCAACTAATCTATATCGTATCCCCGTACGCAGTTTTCGGTTTTTGGTAAATTAAATTGAGAGAAAGAACAGCTGTCTCAAAACGAGAAAGCTTTGCAGGTGTATTATGCTTTGGGAAGTTGAGTCTGCCTTTTGTTGTACAGAGGTAAAGTTTAGGTATTTGTCTAGATTAGTTTTATAGAAGAGAAGTATGCATACGCCCTGGCAGTTGGCAGAGGGTTGAATTGAAGTTTTGGCTCTGCTTTTGAATATATTAAATAATACGAAATTCTGAACACTCAAGGAGAGAAGTGGGTCATCTTTATTTCACACCCGAGTTGTGCTCTACTCATTTTGATTGTTTTCTGCAATGTATCCCATTCGGAACATGTGTTTGCTGAATTTCCTCCAACACTTGTTCTTTGTTAAAATTGATCAAAAAATTATTATTATCTACTACATTTGCCTTTAGGGTACTGAGCTTGATAGTTGTGGCACAAAAAAAACTTTAGCCAGGTGTGAACACTATCCCAGTTCAAGGTAGTGAGCAAGTGAGTAAGTGAACATGTGCATCGCCGGAGTCCCGACCGAAACTAAAGTTTTAGTGGTTTTTACTGATGGAAAATTTCTAATTTCACATCAATACATCAATGAAAGTACAGCGAATAACCTAGTGAAGATGAAAATCAGTTTTTAAGCCTGAGTTAGTAATAATTTAATAATATATTCAATCGATTCAATTGGGCCTAAACCATAAGGTGGTTGAAATTAGCCACATCTGGCAAGACAAGTGAATGAATAACACCCTACCAAAGGCGTATCTTGGTGTGTGTGTGTGTGTTGTGTGCGGTCGCCTTAACCAGTAATTATCAAGCCGGATTCAAACATTCGACACTAAACATCCAGACAAATTCTGCTTTATTCCAGTGATTTTAGGCAAAATTCCAGATCGAATAAACGAGGAATGCGTGCTGAATATGTTTGTGTTTATCAAAAAAAAATCAAGATATTAGTATCCACAATGAAACAATTTACGAATTATTAACTTAAATAAAACAACAAAATGAAAACATAGTTAGGCAGAATAATACAATTAAAAAAAACATTGATATTTTGAATCATAAACTACCTTACAAACTGAACTAGCTCAATCGAAAAAAATAAATGAGGAGTTATTAAAAGAGAATAGCCGGATGAAGAAGAAAATCAACAGTCTAGAAAAACATTCTAAGAAATATAACCTATTCATAACCGAGTTAGCAGGTGAAGAAAAAATACCAAAGAAGATATCTACACCCTATTGAGAAACAAATTCGGAATCGAATTTTCTGAAAGTGACAGAGATACATATAGGGTTAGCAAAGCTAATACAAATACAACTGGACCTGCAATAATTGAAGTATCCACATATAATTTGGAAACTGAAATATTCCAACTTGCCAGGACCAAACTAAAAAATACAGGGATCTTCATTGCCCCTGACTACACACAAGAAGAGTTCTTACCAGAAAAGGAAATTCCTATACGAACAACTCAAACTAGCCAGAGAAAAATGATCATCGGTAACAATAGTGAACGGTGTCTTGATAGTGAATGGTGAAAAATATACATACGAAAATTTGATGAAGTCACCTGAAGAAGAAGAGGATATAGGTTATGAACAAAAGAAGAATTCTATAAGTGTACCATCTACTCCAACACCTCAAAAAACAGATCTTGTACTCCTCACCCCAACTGCAAAAGACAAGGAGAAAAAAATGAGAAAAGAGGTAAAGCGACAGAAGAACTACTGATGAAGAAGACAGGAAACCTACCCAAGTCACATCTTATAACACGATCAAAGGAAAGAAGTGTTTCAGCAAAATAATACACATACTTTACTCTTTTTTCAAACGTATGTATGTATTAGAAATTATTGATAATAATGGACCAGTATATTCGAAATTTTGAAGTAGATTCAGTTAGAACTTTTACCATATATAATGCATGCGAGTGTAAAAATATATTAGAAGTAAACAATCAAAATAACAGTTTCATTATATTACATAACAACATTAGAAGCGTCGATGAAAACCTCGATGAGTTCAAATTTCTACAAAATGAAAACACTTACTTTGACTGTCTTGTATTAACAGAAACAAGGAAAATCTTAAACACAAATTTATACAATATACTAGGTTTTAATACAATTTACAATTGAAGGTTTTATAATCAAAATGATGGGACATTAATTTACATAAAAAACAATTATGTATTCGATTTTGATATCATTGAAATAGAGCACATAAAATTTTTAAAAACAATTATTGAATTTGTAAAAAAATCTGTATTCGTGACAGCATGCTAAAGATCACCATCTTCCGACATAGGTGATTTCATTCGTATTCTTCAGAAATATTTTGAAAATAATCAAATCGAAACAGAAAGTTACTATATATTCATCGGCGATATTAATATAAATCTTCTCAAAGATGATGAAAATAAATTTGAATATTTGAATACTCTGAATGATTATGGATATATTTCCACTGTCAATGGGCCAACAAGAGTAAACTCGACCATATTTTTATAAAATCAAAATTAAATATAAGAGATACGAATATATCCCTCATAGTGAAAACAAATATAACAGAACGACAACGACAATACTACAGTTACAAAAAGCACACATAACAATGAACCTAATAGCAAATGTATTCCATACATAAATCATAAGAAATTATACGAAAAGTTAGAAAACACAAATTAGGAAAACGTATACCTGATCCAAGGTCAAAATATAGCACTGAATAACTTCATCACTAAAATTTTGAACATTTTCAATAATTGTACCAATCTGAAAAAGTGATTTAGGAAAAATACAAAGTTGCATCATGGTTAACAAACTCTTTACTGGAAATGAATAACGAAAAATAAAGTGTTTATTCAAAACTAGTCTCAAATACCCTGACAGCATTCTATTAAAAAACCGTTACAAAAGTTTGAGAAACAAAATCACCAGTTTGATAAAAACCACCAAGCAAAATAGAATACATAAAACAAAATACCAAAGAACTATGGAATATTATGAAAGAAATCACCGGCACTTAACCTAAATCAACTACACTTGGACCAATAAAAAAAGATCAGAGAGTACTCCTAACAAACAACAGAGACATAGCCAATGAATTCAACGATAATTTCGCAGATATTGGCAAATAAAATAGTCAAAAATAATAACCTCGTTTTTCATCCAAACATTTTACCAAACTCTTTTGTCTTAAGCCTAACTGATAAAAATGAAGTAAATGCTTTAATCTGCAACCTTAAAAACAAAAAGGCGGTAGGAAAAGACGAAATTAAAGCAGAACTGCTAAAATCAATATCACATTATATACTAGATCCTTTAGATTTTATTATTAATAAATGTACATTACTTGGTGTGTGGCCCGACTCATTCAAAACTGCCGTAGTGACTCCAATCCATAAAAAAGGAGATGAAACTGAAATCACAAACTATAGACCAATCTCGCTTATCACCCATCTATCAAAAATTTTCAAAAAATTGCTAAAAAAAGAATAAACTCATTTATAACCAAATACGAATTGATTTCAGACAATTTGGCTTCAAAGAAAAAACCTCAACCGAAGAGGCGATTCTTGAAGTAACAGAATTGATACATAAATCTTTGGAGAAAGGAAAACATTCTTAATGCCTATTTATAAACCTAACGAAGGCTTTCGATACTGTCGATCATAAACTACTCCTACAAACTTTAGAAAATAATGGTATCAGAAGGAACTGATATTCTTTTTGAAAGCTATCTTCAAAATAGAATGCAAGCTGTGCGCATTGCAGATACAATTAGCAATCAAAAATAAATAGCAAGTGGAGTCCCACAAGGTACGGTACTGGGTCCTATGCTTTTTAATTATATATCGAAGGAATTCTTTCGATATCTTTTAGAAGGTTTACATGAGGACCTCAATAGAATTGCTGAGAAACCTAATCCGATCTTAACGAAGATTGACGAAAATTTGAGTGACACCGGAAAAGCGCAAGTGTCCTGGCTGAGATATTTAAACATAAACAACTCTAAAATTGTAGACAATTTCGTTGGTCAATTAAAATCCACCATGAAGTGCTCTCACTGTGGACACTCTTCAGTAACCTTCGATCCTTTCTGGGATTTGTCTCTTGACATACCACAAAGAACTGACCAATTGAGTTTGTCACAATGCCTAGATTCCTTCACAAGAGAGAAAACTCTGGATGGAGATGAAAAACCAACGTGTTCGAGGTGCAAGGAAAGAAGAAAATGCACAAAGTTCCTATCAATCCATAAATTTCCCAGTATTTTAGTAATTCATTTAAAAATATTCTCTCCAATGGAAAGATTCAGAGATAAATTGAATGTTGTCATCGACTTTAGAAGGATTAGATATGAGCAATTATGCAGCAGATAATGTGGCCCCTTGTCGTTATAATCTATACGCACTATCCAATCACAGTGGGACTACTTACAACGGACATTACACAGTATTTTGCAGACACCCATATAGTGGCACGTGGCATGAATACAACGATTCAAATGTGTGCACAATTTCACCTAATTCGCTTGTGAGTGAGGAGAGGCATATGTCCTATTTTATGAACAGGAGAGAAGGAAGCAGCACTTTTTTTCTTTTTTCTCTTAAATTATGTTGATTTGTATTGTTTAGACAGAATTTGGAATAAATGGAATGGAAATTGAAGGAAAAAAAATTATATCTAAATGAATTATTCAATTTGGACAGCGTTGAGAAAATAATTGGATACGCAGACGATGCTGCAATATTTTATGAGGCAGACACTTGGCTTGATTTGAAAAAAACGTAGAAACAAATTTCCACTTGCTCAAAAAACGGTTTGACCAAAGGCTACTGACAGTGAATCTGGAAAAAACTAATTTTCTTCCTTTTAGCTGCAGTCTATCCAATGATTGTCTATTTGAAAATCTTGACATCGGCGAACAAGGAAAAACAATGAAAATAGATTCGCTGAGAGAAATCAAATACTTGGGCGTCTACATAGATAGAAACTCAAAGTGTCACTCTCATATAAAATACACAATAAAAAAAACAAGTTCCGTTCCTTGAAAAATTACTTACCTCACAAAGGAATGAATCAATTATGTAGAGCTATTTGAGATATGGTATAACAGTTTAGGGATCAGATCTGCGTGTACACATCAATCCATTAGAGGTATTAAAAAGGAGATTCATGAAGTTGATTATGTCTAGAAACTCACGTTTCTCGTCAGATCTCTTGTATAAAGAGTGTGAAGTTCTGGATATGAAACAATTATATTACTATTGTACAAACGTGAAGTATCATTTCAGCAAAAATAAAGCATCATCACGAAACCACGACTATAACACATGACATCGCGACCAACTAACCTATCCTACTGTTAAAAATCTATTTCACAAAGAGCATATTCTTTCATGGCAACTAAATTATATAATACCGTACCTCACAAAACAAAACATTCTTATTCCCAACCAATATTCAAAAAACAAATAAGAAAACACATTCTCCAGAAAATAGACAATTTAAAAAAAACTGTTAGAGTGAAATAAGTTAGTCTTAGGCAAATTTATCCCAAAGTTGTATCATACTGTATTGTATGCAGCATAATCTTATCCATATTGCCTAAGATTATATCTATTTGTATTTTAATATTTTATTTTTATAGAACGTGTAATATTTGTTTAAGGTTTTATCTATTTTTCTTACTTTTTGTTTGTATAGTATTTAATCGGCCTAATTTATCTCAAGCCGAAATATAATTTACTCAATTATAACACCAAATTCAGAAAATTTAATAAAACGTTTTGTAGTTTCTACTCCATGAAGGTCATGCTTACTTTCATACAAATATTTATATACTTACATATTCTTTATAACTTGTTGCGAAACAAGAGCTCTGCTTTTATCACCAAACCACTTTGTGCACATATTTTGTTTTAATCGTACTCTAATCTGTATACGTTGTGAATAAAGTTTTTTTTTCCACCGTAGTGCCCCGATATATTCGGGAGGGCGCGCCAGCATAATCAACCAATGACCACTCCCCACACCGTGGGGTAAGTGATCATTGGGTCCGAGAATCATGTGCTCTGAGCAAGTCCAGTGAGCCAAGAATGACAGCCTTCCGCATCTGGGCGGCTAAGATTTCTGCCTTAGTGCGGCAAGCCGGTATGATTTTAAGACTCGAGAGTAGAGAGGACATCATTCCCCCAAGGAATCCAATGAATATTACTGGAGTCTTTTCCCAACACCAAATTGTTATTTTTAACACCTCGACACATGTTTCGATCACCAAGTGATCATCTTCAACGAGGAGATGAGTTTTAATACAAGCAACAATTAAAAATTAAACTATTAACAAGATATGAAAATTAAAAATTATCAACAAGAAATGAAAATGAAAATTGAAAGTGTTTCTCCTTGTAAATGATTTCAGCTTGAGAACACTTGATATTGACCACTGATTGACCACTGATTTGCTAATCTCTCCTCTCTGTCTGTGTTTTTTGTGCTCGGCAATCTGTTCTAATACAGGCCAGGCGAAAATCAGGCCACCGCGTTTGGTGACCTGGTTTTCGTGAGGCTGTTTTGGATTGTTCCCAGATTTGAAGTAGATTTTGATGTTATACTTGGACCCAATTCTTCTTATTCTCTCCGACAGTTCTCTGATGTAGAGAAGTACAAGTACTGGTTGTGGCCACTTCTCCTCCTTGTGAGGCTTTTGCTGTCTTTCAAAGAAAGGAAGGAAGCAATCACGCAATAAATTTAGAAAATTAACTTTATACAAAGATGTGTAGATCATGCAAAGAAGTAACTTTCAGACACAAACTGGAAGAAAAAGCCCTTCCGAAATAGTTATTTTCATATAAACATTGAATTACACGGAAGGAAAACACTTTAGAAACAAACACTTTTATATGAATGCTGAATTTTACGAAAAACACTTTTCTCTAATCCGTTTGTATTCCAAACGTTCGTATTGAAATCGAATCAGATATTATTCACCGGATTTCTACACAATATAATTAATAAAAGAAGTAAAATATCACTTACAAGGAACACTGTCATCCCCATTGCTAGATATCCGATGTTTTACCGTGAAACACTTGCTTAATGGGCTCTTCAGTAGTAAATAGCGATAACATTTTTGGAAAAAATACTCAATTCGTTCATAATTACGACTTTTTGTCACGGAATGGGTTGAATCCACCCTTGTCATCGATGATAGTACGTTAATAAAATTCATTCGCTCAATTGATCAAATCCCAACCATAGGAATCTTGTTTAAATCGAAAGGGTATATTTTGAAGAGAGTTTAATTTTTGGAAAAGAAAGTAGATAGAAAAGTAGAAGACCAAACATTTTCTTTCCCAAAAATAAATCTCTTCTTAAAATACACCCTTTCAATTTAAAGAAGATTCCTATGGCTGGGATTCCTATGGTGAGTGAAATTTTACTTTTTTCATTCATTATATTGTTTACGAATGTTTGGAATACAAACAGAATGGAGAAAAGTGTTTTTCGTATAATTCAGCGTTCATCTTTGGAAGATTCTCACATTTTTTGCATCAAGATGGAGAACAAGGTCAAAAACTTTCGTTTCTATTTTCTCAATTTTTAACTGTAAAAATGAGGATTTTTGACTTATTCTGATTTTCTATTGAAAAATACTATTCTATTATTATTTAATACAAGTGTATCTCTTGATAAGCGATATAAAATATTTACTTCGATATTTTGAAAATTCCAAATTCAATTAAATTCATTTATTACCTTTTTTGTCATAAAAAAATATGTTCATCAATACAAATTATGCAATGAATACTACTAAATATAAAATTACAATATACACATATATACATACACAAATTTACATCTAGTTTTAAATCAATGTAAAAATTCATCAATTGCATTATAGTACTATTTGTCAAGAGTTTCACAGTTTTTAATATTTTTAACACATTTCTTTTATTTTTTTTCAATTTTAAATTTTTTTCAATACATTTTGAAATTTCTAAAATCAAATCTCTTAATTTCGAATAGAAACAAGTCAGAAAACAGGTATCGTTTATTCAGCTAATAATCCTTGGTGGACGCACTGCAAACAAAATATATGAAAAAAGGAGTATTTTCAGAAATTTTTTGCACGAAATACCTATAAGCATTATATTTTCCAGGCACACTCTGTGGAGAAAATTAAGTTTTTACAGAGTAACAGGTAAAAAAATCATCATGAAGAAAAACGGGCATTTTGTAGGCAGAACTTTTTGTTTACCGTATTCAAAAACTTTCACCATTACAATCTGGAACAAATAAATTATTTCTCTCAAAGCTTGTATCCGGAGTGTAGAAAGTTTAATTGGTTGAAATGTGTGCAAATCCTTAATTTTCAAAAGAATTACCTATAAGAAATTTGTTATTTATGAAATTCTTCAATGTATTAGTATAATTTTAACTTAGCTTCGAGATATATTATCAACTCAGTAGTCAGACCATCCGCCATTTTATTCATATGTTAATTTTTGGCGGAGTAGCCGCTTTATTAGATATTTTCTATGCTCTATGTACAATAATTGAATGAAATTCTTCCTTCAGAGATATTTTGAGTGAAAAATTCCATCAGAAATACAAATGTATCAATTGAAGCAGCAATTTGCTTACAATGCTAATCATAAACTTTCCGGACATTTCCCTGTTTTCAATCGCAGATCCATGACAGATATATCAACCTGCCTAGGAATCTATGCGCCACTGAATTGTGTGCTCAGAGATTGGAAGAATCCAATCTCACATACCACAATAAAAATATTCTCTGACAGTCAAGCGACGTTGGAAGCTCTTGGCTCCTACCGAGCAACGGCAACGTCTGAATTGGTAGCAAATTACTAAAAACGACTCTCCTCGATGGAAAGTCTTAACAGACTGTCTCTGGTCTTGATTCCTGGCTTTACTGGCCTGGAAGGCAATGAGGCTGCTGACTCCCTAGCAAAGGAGGGTGCTAAAAGTGGCTTCATCGGACCAGAAACTGTCATTGGCATCTCTAGGCTTTGCCAAAAAAGATTGAACACCTGGATGGCAAGAATATTTATGGACTTCTGACAGAATCTTCCAGGATTGGCACACTCCAAAGAGTTGTTGGACTACAGTACGGATGAACTACGTTGTCTAACAGGTTTTCTTACAGGTCACTGTCATTCGAATCATATGCAGAGACTGGGACTGTCGGAAGGTAGTGTGTGTCGCCTCTGTGTCGCCAACCTGATCTAACCTATATTCTTTCAAGGAAACGCCATCTATGGATCAACAGAAAACTCAATACACGAACACCAAAGATTAACATAGTTCCCCAAGGTGGTGTGTTGAAAATACAAACGTCGGCTCCAATCGCTGAACGAGATTTGTCCTATGTCTTTCACTTCAGCTTTCTCTGCAAGGCAACTGATCGAAACCAGAGCCCAAAATCGAAGGATTCATGATTTATTATCGGTCAGTACTATTTTGACTAGCCGTAGGTCTCATCAGTGCTGCAAAGTTGAACCACGAATGAATTGCAGGACTCAGCTGTCCTCAAGGGACAAGTGAGAGTATGTGAAGACAGTGACAACTTCCCTTATGAAGATAACATCTATGGGTGAACTGAGGATTACCGAGTCTCTGCGAGGCAGTTTTTTGTGACGACAATTTCTTCTCTGTCGATTTCATGGATGGCGTCATAAGCGTTTTATCGATGAGTTGATCCCAGTGGTTGTAGAATGAGATCTGTAGGTTCTCGAAGTTATTTTCGAGCTCGTTTCTGGTTACGCAATCTCTGCAGGTTGAGATGAACATTGTTTTGTCTCAGAATATTTGTTTGATGAAGGTTTGTGTAGTTCATGCAGTTTTTTCTTCTTAGGACGCTCTCAAAATGTTGGTAGACTTTCTGATTGCAACCTACATGTCTGATTTTTTTTTAAGAAAATATATATTTTATGTTACCGGTATGGTGACCACTGAGTTTCTGTAGATCCTAAAAGATGATACTTATTATATCGACAAAAAAAAGTAATATATTTTCTCACTTTGGAACCTTAACCTTCTTGCGAATCAGAAGAAATTCTGCTCACAAAAAATTAGGAAACTGTGAATTATGGTTTTTCGTTGTCGGAACTAATACATTAGAAATCTCGTGATAAATCAACCTCTGATTGTTCGTGAGAATTGGAGCAATGGGGGAATAGATCTGAAAAATAAGGTTAACTAACAAAGATCAACGGAAATCCTTGCTGAGTAATGGAATCTATATTAATGTGTGAAATTCAGCCTTTAAGCTTCGTGAAAATAAATCAGAAAATATTGAAACTTAGTAGTCTTCAAAGGAGTATTTTGAATTGACTGAATAATTCCCCTGAACAATTTTAGGAAATCTAATTCCCATAACAGCTCAAAGAATATTTACTTCTACACCTGTTTCTTCTAGGGCTGTGATGAATTGTTTAGTTGCAATTCAGATGAAATTTTTCCTTCAGTCATGTTTTCAGTGCAAAATCCAACTGACAATACATATTCGAATCGAAATTCATCATTACTATTTGCCAAAAATTCATTGATGGCAGTGATAAACACTGCCAAGAAACAAAATGGTTGAGGTTTTCGCGGCCGACGTTTTCAGCGTCACTGTTTTTGGGGTTCGAAAGCCCTCGATTTTTGGAATTTCTTTCTGACGTTTGGCTGACGGGAGTGGCAAGCTTCTTCAGAGGTTTATACTTCCTTGAGTTTCAGTCATCGGGGGATAAACACAGGATGTATAAACATTCTGTATTTATAAAGAAACAAGAAACAAATATTTTCATTTCAAATACATATTCGATTTCAAAATGTGTGGAATAATTTCCATTGAACTTGTTACCACGAGTTTTCGTTATACAGGAAACCCCAACGTTTCGGTTGTTCGACTTGTTGATGAGGATCAAGCTCGATTTAATCTCTTCAATTTCATCGTGGTGAATATAAATCTTCATTTATATCCACAAGCAAGTGTGAGTGGTTCTCAAGTCTGAATTCACATCTATGTACAGTGCACTTCTTTAATGTCCCCCCTTTTATTTTTTGAACGGGTCAACTCAAAAAATTTAAATTTGGGATTATAAAATTATTGCATGAATACTTTATTTCGAAATGAAATTGACAGATGAAACTTTCAAGATGGCAACTACTACAAAATGGCGGAACATTCAATAATTTTCTGAAGACAAACACATTAATATCAATATTCC
>WOGJ01072179.1:0-11274 GCA_015342185.1 Leptinotarsa juncta | reverse complement strand
ATGGTGGAAAAATTCAGTTGAAATAACTTTTTCATGGGATGATCAATTGCTATGATTGTAAGAATAAATAACTGAAAAACTACCACTGAAAAATAATATGCCGACGCCTATGCCGAGGCGGGGATTCCTTCTCCTTCTCACCAACCGATTTCCTGGATTCTTTAAAATCCACTAGATACTCGTGACGAGATCAAATCGTGAGGTGTGGTTTTTGAAATCACTATAGATCGTCATCAAGTAAAGGCCGAATCAATCAGAAAAAAAATAATGAGTATATTTTTATGGAAATATCTGTCAGAAAATCATATTTTATTTGAAGGGGTTATATATATTTTAATAACTCATTTCATATTTTTTTTGGTAGGTATAAATGTTCCTTCTACAAAGAAGTTGGCAGTTCTCTCAGAAACTGTTTTATATCGAAATGAAGATCCAAATGACATAATAAAAAGGTAATGATCAACTTACCTTAGCTCTCATCTACTCCCTGAAATTTCTTCGTCTGGAAGATCTCCCTTCATTTTCACTGGAGAAAGTTAAAATCACCTCTACTGATAAAAACTTCTCTCAGTACTTCAACGCATTTCCACTCCACCAACTCTACTTTTTGTCACTACCAATCAAAAATCTTTGAATTCCAATACTGTTTCTTTTTAACATACTCTTGCTCAATGAAATGTGAATATTTCATGTGAGTTGTCACTTTAGAATTTCAGAAATGAAACAAGCTGATAAATAATGAACGATTCACTTTATTGCAGAGTCAACAGACGACTCAGTAGGGTGGAAATATTTATATAGATATGTCTGACGAAAACAAACGTGTCTGTCTGTATCTGTTGCAACTCCAGTACAATGAACGCTAAATCCTCGAATATGTAAATCTTCCGTGTATATCATTAATCTTATTACATTTTATTACACAGTATAATAACAAATATGTTACTTACAGCTCTACACTAAGTACATACATAGATACAAATTTTATACTGCTGCACGCTTACAGTCTGGGGATATTTACAATGCAGAAACGTCCTGGCGTCGGAAACTAAGGAACGAAAGGTCATATATCACATTTACTGTACAACATACTACTATTGTCCACATTGCTTTTGCACATCAATAGAGGTAGATCAGGGCCACAAAGAGGCCATCGCCAGAGACGGTCAAGCCTTGTTTAGGGCCACAGGCTTGATGGGGGTCTCCGACCCAGACGACAAGGAAGAAGTGGAGCTAGGCGACATTCTCGAAGAGGTCGTCAGTCCCAGCGGAAGCCCCATCGCGCTGCTGGAGCTCGTTGCAGCAGCCAAGCTCGCTTTGGTAAACACTGAATTGATAGTACTTGGTGACGAATGCGCAATGCTCGCGGCGTTCTGAGCCGCTATGAGGTTAGCGCCTATGGTTCTTTGGTAGGACTCCAGCAACGAGTCAGGGGAACCCCCACTGGCGGCTACGAGATGCTGCGCAGCCGCGGCTGGACTGTATAGGCTCCTGTAGAAGTCGTGGGGCCTAGCGTAAGGCGCTGTGTGCAGCCCAGGAGGCGGAAGTCGAGCCCCTAGAGGGGGCACCAGTCTACCAGCTGCTGTGGAGTACAGGGATGAGGCAGTAGTGTGTGGAGGACCATCGCTTTCCTTGCTGGCCATATCTGCCAGCGACCAGATCCTAGGCTTGGAGGTGACCGAAGCGGAGAGATGAGGTGGTGATCCTGATGACCTCGGAGGAAGAAAGGCAGGGTGTGGTGGTCTGTCATAGATCTCTGGACTGTCTGGTCCGCTGTCGTGACGTGATTCGCTCCATTCGCTAGCGGTGTCTGCGGCCAAGCGGGAGTGGGGCGGTCGGTCGCCGTCTTCACTGGAGGCAGTGCCAGAATCTTTGGAATCTGCAACAAAGTGGATGGTGAGCTAGAGTGAAAACAAAGAAAGAGGATACGAGATTTCGCTCTGATACATTCATGGAAGGAGAGATTATTTTTAAGAAAGAATTTTTGATAGTTCACATACATTTCAATCCAGTATGAATTGGGTGAGTAGTTTTTTTTGTTGTCAAAAATAGTTTTCACCTGTCTTTAAATCTGGAAATAGGAAAGATCCTAGTAACTATCGACCAATTTCAGTTATAAATAATTTAGCAAAAATTTTTTTAAAATGTTTGAAATCTAGATTCACGGAAATTTTTAAGAAAAATCAAACAGGCTATTTGGTTTCAGAAATAATCTAAGCACACAACATGCCATAATTGATCTTACAAAAGGGATTGTTGATTGCTTAGATAAGTCAGAGAAATGTTCATGTGTATTTCTCATTTAGCAAAAGCTTTTGATACGGTAGGTCACGAAATATTAATAGAAAGACTAAATGAGGCAGGCATTCGCGGTCCAGCATTGAACATTCCAGAAAACTATTTGAAACATAGATATCAGAGAGTAAAAGTTGATAACATTTGCAGCACATCACTTGAAATAACTACAGGAGTACCGCAAGGAACAGTTCTAGGCCCAATTATATCAACTCGATAGCAAAAATTCAAGATTTCCAAGAACATTTTGTTTCATACGCTGATAATACGGCAATTTTGTTTACTGATAATAACTGGGATAATCTATTCAGATGAAATGAAAAAAATGCATGAATAAAAAAAATAAAAAAAATATATGAATTGATGAAAATAAAATAAAATGAACGAATGAATAAAAATAAAATTAAATATAAATTAACGAAGGGAAGAAATGAAAAAGCGCTCCTACTCAATTTTTTTTATACAATGTTTTAAAAACTATGTACAATCAGTTTGCACCTCTTCGAACATTACAACAAAAAATAATATTTTCCCCGTACAGAAATATGCACTACAAACATTTATGCTTAGGCAATTTCTGTACAGGATTATATTATGTTATATATTATAGTATCTGTAAAAACAATATCAATTGTAAATATGACAATTGTGGAATGGATGAATAAAGTTTTGATTTTTTTTGTTTTGATTTCAAGGGAATTGAAAAAATAATAATTTGCAGTATCAAAATATCAATGAATTCGTTACTTCGATAATTTTTTATTTTATCAAAACCATGATGCACTATCAAACTTGCAATTACTGATGATCTGATGATGATAGATGTCTTCATCACAGATATATTCTAGATATAGTTTGGGTCTACTTAACCAAAACAGTTGTAGATTTTGCAGAAAATTTTTATACATCATTCCACAGTGTTTCTTTCCGTATCAGTTGAATGATTGAAAATAGAAAAAAATACGCTTATATAATTCCCAATTTTCACGAGTTCCATCCTATTATTGATCATCATTATGAGAAATATTCGAATTAGAAGAAGTAAACATTCCTAGCCTTGAAACTGTTTGTCATGATTTGATTTTGAAGACAGTTTTTTCATTCACATAATATATTATCAGACCACCAAGTGAGAAAAAACTATTCAAGATCATTTGTTATCACTTCAAAATACGATAATAACTCTCATTATACGACTTACAAGAGAATTTTGTTGGTCAGTTCCACAACAACCAAAAAAACAGCATCATGATAATTTTTAATTATTTTGTTGTGAATTCCTCTGACAACGAAAATACTTTCTATAATCGACATTGAATTTCTCATTTTCATAAAATCATTTTCGAAAAATTCATTGATAAATTATCCTTCTCGTATTTTTAGCGCCGCATCTGTAGCCTTTTGGCTGACTGAACAATTTTCTAACATCTCTGAGGTTACTTGTTGTAATAGCTTACTGTAGATCAATCCTTCTCCAACAAAAAACTCTATAAATGATTTTAAGAACCCGGTTCTCTTTCTATTTTTGGTGATTCTCTATTTTATATATTCTCTCACTACTCCTGTTCTCAAGTACAGTACCAATACCACAAATAGCAGTGATTCAGTCTACCTACAATATAACTCATGTCAACTCACTCACCTAGTATATCTTTTCCATCAGTACTTTTATGGTCTTGGTCATCATCATCATTGTTATTGTCGTCATCTTCCACTCGATTCCTTGGTTCCCACGTCATTTTGTTCTCCTTCTTGAGTCTCCGCCTAGCATTAGCGAACCAAGTGGACACTTGAGTTAGAGTCATCTTCGTAATTATCGCCAACATGATCTTTTCTCCTTTGGTCGGATAGGGGTTCTTCTTGTGCTCATTAAGCCAAGCTTTCAAGGTACTGGTCGTTTCACGGGTAGCGTTTTTTCTTCGAGCGCCATTGAGATCCATTCCATATCTGAAACAAAGAGAAATATTTCAGAGAAACCATTTTTTGTTTGATGATAACAATATATTTTTCGGTTGCTCGCTCAAGTTTCAACTTTAGAGGTCTGTTGAAGGGAAGCCACAAATGTTTGAGTTATTGGTGATGTATGTCAATGAAATCAGACCATTGATAAAACGAAGTAATGTGCCTTTTGCCTATGTAAGGGGATCGATTGGGTAGCTTGACATCTGTGGAAAGTTTCTGCATTCTCTTTCACAGTAGGGAGAAAGATTCAGATCTGGAGATCATACCTAACGCAGGTTCTTCGTTAAGAACAACTCAAGCACTTCAACCATTTCCTCATCACTTTTTAGAAAGGCTACTGCAGTATTAGTTGGAACTTCAGGCATACAGACCTGCAGAATAGCAGGCCAAAAATAACGAAAAATAGATTAGTCACAGTCATCTCTGGCCTTACCACCTTACACTCTTTGATTTAGACATTTCCAGTTTCAGAACATCTTCAGTCGATTCTCCTAGAGAAATTTCAAAACGCAATATAGGTGACAAAAATGCAAGTAACATAATGCTGCCTTGGTGGCTTGGAGAGTTATCAACGTAGCCTACTCATAACATCCTAATGACCTCAGGAGTCATCAGCAATGACACCAAAAAAGAAATATTTTCAAACCGAGCCACAAAAAATATCTTTCTTATTCCTATTGAAATCTGATATGAAATCCAATAAAAAATTCATCCCTCAACGTCAATAACTTCCCAGAACCAGATGCGTTGTACATACACCTTGGTTGAGAGGAGTCTAAATTAAAATGTGCTGTCAAGGCGTATCACAGAAGATACACGGCGCATTTGATTATTTTTTGTGCGGAACAAGAGACAGACAAGGCTCGAAAAGGGGAGGTTTATAGATGGGAAATTAATAAAGCTGTCAGTTATCAGCGAAGCGGAGCATCCATGCGGAACGTTTCAATCTGATGAGCTTGCGACCGAGCTGTTTTGCAAGGGCAAATGGCGCTTCTCTGATAGCACGGTCAAAGAAAATTATTGTTGAATTTCAACAGAGGAAAATGATTTTGATAGTGACTCTGTACCTAAATGTTTCATTAGTTTCGTTATATATTCGTTTCTCGTCGGAACAACGTTAGAAAAATCACTATCTTGTCAGTCGCAAGGCTTACGTAGCTCACTGCGAGAATATAAGGCCTGACGATTCACTAGGAGGCCTCATACCATCCTAGCACTGCAGTTTTGTTCAAAAATATATTGATGCTCTATTAGAAGAATCACTATATTGTTTATTATAGTTCCCTGTGAGTCGCAAAGCGTTGCGCAGCTCACTGCGACAAGCCTTGTAGTAGTCTAACGACTTACTACAAGGCTTCATGTCATATTGGTACTGCAGATTTGTCTCTAAAATGTATACAGCTCCTCTCTAAGGAGAATCAGTTTATTGTTTATAGTAGATTGCGGTAAGTCGCGAAGCCTTATGCTTATCCGGAGAATTGCTATGTTATTTATGGTAGATCACAATGAGTCACAAGGCCATACGCAACTCACTGCGACAATATAAGGTATGGCAACTCACCGCAAGGCCTTATGTCGTCTTGGTACTGACGCCCTGTCCCAAAAAACATATATTGTTCCTCTATGAGGAGAATCAATAGCTTGTTTATTGTAGATCGCGGTGAATCGCAAGGTTTTAAGTCTAATAGGAGAATCACTATGTTGTTTATGGTAGATCGCACGGCCTAAGGCAACTCATTTCGAAAACAAAAAGTCTGGTGACTCACTTTAAGGCCCCATGTCGTCTTCGTAATGCAGCTCTGTCTCAAAATCATATATTACCCCTTCATAAGGAGGATCTTGTTCTTTGCGCAGTGAGTGGTAGACCGCAGTGAGTCACAAGGCGTCACGCAACTCATTGCGACAAAATAAGGTCTGGCGACTCACTGCAAGGCCTTATGTCGTATTGATACTTCATGAGGAGAATCATTATCTTGTTTATTGTAGATCACAGTGAGTCGCAAGGCCCCTAGCGACTCATTGTTCACTCTGCTGTTCATGATAGATCGTAAGGCCTCAGACAACTCACTGCAACAACATAAGGCCTGGCGACCCACTGCAAGGCTGCATGTCGTCTTAGCAATACAGTTTTGATTAAACTGAAATATTGATAATCTATAAAGAGAATCATTATCTTATTTCTTGTAGATTGCAGTGAGTCGCAAGGCCTTATATTTTCTCAGTACTGCAGCCTGTGAGATATTTTCTGCATTACTTTCCCTGGAATACCGAAACTACTGATGAAATTCATCGATTTTGTGAAGGGTAATCCCTTAGTATTACAGCGTTATTGTATATTCCTTCAGAGAGCTCAGATATTTTGCAGATCAGAGCTCAAAAATTCGCAAAGCATTTGGTACATCATTATTTCCTCTCATCTCCATTATGGCAGTTCAATTCAGTGATTTTTCAAATGATCTATTCCCCATTTTTGACATTTCAATCCTTTGGAATGCTTGGTAATTATCAGATTCAATCATCAGATTTGAATTCCTCTCCCTTCTTGAATCATATTTTCATTGTGAAAATAGTTAACCAGTTTATTACATGTCTATTTGACAAATTGGTAAAATTCGAATTTATTTTCAATTCATACCCATAATTTTCAGTCATTAAGAAGGTAGAAGATCGAATGATGTAAATTATTGAAAGCATATACAACTGAGGGAGTTATTATATACCGAAACACGTGTTACTTGGTCACAATAGAGCGTTACTTGAATATTTAGTCTCTGAATTCTAATATCATAGAACTTGGAGCTAGAAAAAATAGAAATTACGGTGGTTTTTCCGTATTTCTGAAAGTACCAAATAAAAAACACTTCGAGGCTAGTACTAGTCAACCTACCACTCAAGCGAGACACGAAATCGTTCATCTATTAGAAACACCATTAGGAAGCCCCATATACTCTCGCGCTCAATATTATTTTCCCCATACGCCCATCATGGCTGCCCATGCCAGGGTTCATTCGTGTGGAAAAACGTACTGGAATTGCACCTGGCCTTAGTCTCGTTAACAGCAAACTGGCTTATCGGCGAGGAGATCGAATTTATCGAAATCATCGTTAAAATACTTAATGTTGCCTTGAGTGTCACTGTTGATTGGCGTTTTTCAACCTCAACACAATGCGGTTGCATTTGAACGTCGTCAGATTAATTGGCGAATTAAAATATTGTTTCTGTTCCAATCGATGGATAATTGGAGCTGAACTGAGTATATAATTGTTCAATTAATTTGATGTGATAAAGCAGTTATTGCTGGCGGTTACGAATGCGATGTGATTTAACGTTATCAACAAATTAATTGCAGGTTCGAGAATTCCCGCATTTTCCCGCAGTATTCGTTAAAAATACAACAGAATACCTCCACTGCAGAAACACTCAGCACGGAACAAGAATCATGTACTTTTTTGACAGATGACCATCTTGTGGGTGACTATATTCAACCTAGAAATTTCGTAGTTGTTAGAGAATGTGAACATACTGAAGTTTATCTTCCAGGAAACGGGCAGAATTTTTTACACCGGAATCAAAAGCCTCTCATGGTGTGTCCACAGTTTAGGCTTGTGTTATCAGTTCAATACCAACCTGCCTAGTGTAATATTTGTTGAAAATGCTAATAAAATTTTTTAATAAGTAAACTGGGATTTGAAATTTCACTTACGAAAAAAGAATATTAAGTAAACAACAATCCAAATTCCCTACACTATTGCTTCCTGGACAAAACTAGTGAAGGCAGTTGATACATTTGCCGACAGCAAACCTGCATACATCCTTATCATTGAGACTTGCACTCGAGCAGTCGAAGTGGTACCTTGCTAAAATGGACGAGATTATTGAAGCATTTGTACTGAATGCCAGCAATGAAATCAGAGAAATGGTACTAGCAATGATTTCCAAGTTGCTAGACCTTCACGATGTGTCTCCCATGAAACTCGTTTCCACACAAATCCTGATGCGAAAAAAAAAACAGGAAATAGAACAGAGAAGAGCCTGCCCTAATATGGATGATCAAATGGACGACAACTCAGGCTACTCAACTGAAGAGAGCCTTGAAGAAGAGGCGATTTCGAATAAAAAACGGCCTGTGGAGAGTCTACCAAAAAATCCAAAACAAATTATAAGACCAAATCACAAAGTGATGCACCAAAAATCGAGAAGAGGGAAATACCGTCGAGAAAACCTAAAAAACTCTGGACAAGTACCTCTGAAAACGTAGATGTCCAGGAAATCAATGAGGCCCCAAAACCAGAGGAAACCCATACTCCTGAAAATCTGGAAACTGAGGCAATTGTTTAGTGAGTGATTATCCTTCTAATGTATCGCTATGAACTGAACAACCAACATATTATCATTGACAATTATATTTTTAGAGTGGTTGAAAAGATATTTATATAGTCAACGGATTTTGGACTGGACTAGTTCGCAGCGAGTAATATAAAGGAATGACAATCGCGATATTTTGCATGGCTTCTCAAGAGTGGTGTGCTGATAGATGTTGTAACTTCAAAACTAATTGAGGAACTCTACAATTACTAAGTTTGATTCTGCTATGACCATTACAATTGCTTACAGCTTCAAGCAAGCTGAGATCAGAGGGCTGAGGTCCTCAAATTCCAGTTGATCTGTATAAATAACTTCTGTATCTGTCATCCTAGTCAGCAACGATGGAAGTGTGTCAAAACATCTCTTTCAAACATTCTCAATTCATAAACCCTTGACAGTATCTTCAAAGATACGTGTCAGGTCAAGATTAAGATATTGGGAAACTGCAATCTAAGAAGAAGCTAAGGAGATAGCTTCGAGATAAATGTTCCACAATATGAGGTTGAGGAGCTTCAATCAAAAATGCTGCTAAATTCTTTTCACATATAACAAAACAATTCAGTACATTTCGTTCTCTTCTTCATAGGTCTATAGAAAAGTATGTGACGGCATAAATAGCTCACTACACCTTTAATGATTGAAGATATTCTGGTAATTAAATTAAAACTGATAGTTGAGAAAATTTGAACAAACAGCATCACATTTTAGTTTGAATTATCAATTTCGATTCGTTTCAACGAGGTATTTGGAAATTACATCCCTACTGCAGTTTTTCTTCTACCACATCCTGGAAAACCGTACTAATCAAATCGGCGACGGCGTAAATAAAAGGAAAAAGGGAACAGCGCTCGCGCTCGAAGCTCAACGCTGCCTATTGGCAGTCTTCGGCGCGGAAATGATTCGTATGGCGCACTACGATTAGCAATTGCTATGGAAACAAGTGGTAATGCCATCAAGGGGTTAGGAACGTAGGCCACTCGAATTAAAAATAAATCAAATTTTTGTGTCACAAGAATTCCTCAACACTCACATCTACAACTGAACATACTGTTAATTGTAGAAGAATGAATAAGGTAAATAACACAAGCCTTCATAGGCGTGACATCTGCTAGCTTTACTATAGATGGAAATAAAGTTGGAAAGAAAGAAGATGAAGAGCACTGACGAACCCAGAAGTGACGTTGAGATTGGTCTGTGAATTGCGTTGTACGAAATCGTTCAGGAATCACAAACAACTTAGTCTGCAAAACTATAGACCAGCCGCTAAAATATAGCAGGTTTCATCTATTTGAATATCAGAATCACTCACTGGATAATATCCTGGTCAGAAAGTGCATCTCTGGAATCACACGCTTGGAATGTTCTCTACAAAATTCATTGTGGCCGACTGAGAAGCTTCTACTTGGGCGTTAATGTTTGCTGACCTGCTCAAGAGAGATTGGTTTCCACTGGTGCAAGACAGATTCCTAAGACTTTCTGTTCTTGAAGAGGCGACCAGAAGCAGCAACTGGCTGCACCACTTTCCAGGTTTCTTGATGAATCCGTAGGTGGAGACTGGATATTTGAATATAACATCGCTCTGTGGTTGATTCGTGGTCAATAAAAGCAGATCGATGCTGTGGTGTGAAGGTGCCATACAGATTCTAGCTCAAAATTCCATGATTTTCCTTACAATGCTTCATTTCAATCATTTACGATCCGTTTAAGGTCATTCGAACTGGTTGGCGAGGAAGGTCCTCAGCGAAACAGGTTGGGAGGAACAAATATCGGTTATGTTGTTGTATTAGACATTAGAATATTTCAAACAGATCTTCATTGTTTACAATTTCTTTGGTGATTAGTGTGAAGAAAACTCATTGTTTTTAGGGTATTATAAGAACGTTAGATTCATACCAGTATGAATCCCTATATTAGGGAATATACAAACGAATCGATTTTTGCTAAAATAATAGAAAATGATACAGAACTTATCTCAACTAAACTGTAAGAATTGAAATGTTTACTAAAAAATATACATGAATTGTTGATATTTTTGTATCAATCTAATGAAAAATTTTATATAATTATTCTAACAGCAACCTTTAAGATACACGACCTCGAGACAATTAGTATGAAAGGATACGAAATCCTCTACAATAAGGAAGAAATTAGTAAAAATGATGGCGTAATAATGTATATCAAGAAAAGTATTAAATATGAGTGCGAAGTACAAAACATTGGGAATATCAGAGCCTTAGAAATGAATTTAACACTGAAACAACACAAAATAAAAATCACGGTCTTTTATAGATCCCCGAGTACATGTGCGAAACAATTCATTACCGAACTTACTGGTTATTTACAGAAAGCAAAGAACAAATGTACTCATATAATTATCGGTGACATAAACTTAGACCTTCTTTCTGATAGTGAAATAGTTGAAGAAAATAACAATATATTGAACACAGAGGGATTCGCAGATCAAATAGTGATACTTGTCTAATCCACAATTTTGTCAAAAGTGACTTGCAAATTAATTCTTATATCTTCAAAACAAGTATAACCGATCACTACACAATTGCCATAACACTTGATTTGGATAACAGAGATCGATAAAGGAACAGAAACAAAAAATTCACTAATTACGAAAAACTTAAACAAGATCTATTATCA
>WOGJ01071884.1:0-10030 GCA_015342185.1 Leptinotarsa juncta | reverse complement strand
CTGTACTATAATTAGCGTCCAGTGTGAGTTTTTTTTTCAATATGTGAAGAGTGTTGTATTTTTTTTGTTTTCAAATCCGAATTTGCGAAAAAACAGATACAGAATTAGATTTTTGTCCAATTCACTGCAGTTCTTCACCAATCGAATATAATTCATCACGTTTTCCTTTGTTCTTTCATAACAGACACATACTTGAAAATCAGTTATTTAATTTCAATTACATATTTCATAAAGCACCAAGCAGCCGTTACAGCTATACACTCTACTCTTTTCATAGAAAAATAATTATTGTTAGAACTCATAACAAACGGTACATTTTCAGTCTAAAAATACTTTCAGTTGTTTACTTTTTATTACTGACGGTATTTATTTCAGTGCTTTTCGATTACTGAAGAGCGCAAAATATAGAAAGCGTTTAACAGCACAATGCTCGTTTTTTAATTTGTCGCATTCAGTCAGAACCTCATCAGTGGATGCAGTTAACTATAAATCGATTTTCGAACGATGCTGATGGTTTCATTCGTCAGCGGATATATAGTTGGAATTATTGTTCCGGTGCCTTTGAGATAAACTGTTATGTTGCGATAAAAAGGTAAAACACTTTTTTGTCAAATGGCAATTAAAATTAAACAAAAATACAGGGTGGATCAACAAAAACGAAACAACGCCGAAAGGAAATATCCCTCCCTTTGATTTTCATTTCGAGGGGGAAATCTTTAAAGTACAGACGCTTTATATTTTAAAAAGCTGTTATGTTAACTGCAATTTTATTCATCACTTTATATTGATTTTGATTATTCATAATTAAAATTTATATGGAAAAAACATAAACACAAAACTCAAAATGATTTTTGTTTACCATAATTTTCATGAACATTACTGGAGTTTCATCCCAACACCACCACTTTAGTTTCTAAGTGTTTACCTGTAGGATAGGTCCAGGTAGTTTTGAATACACTTGAAATACTAATTCTAGGCTGATAAGGCAGAAATTGGAACCTCTGACGTGAAATGAATTTATTGAAATGTTTTTCAGTCATTAGAACAAAATTGCTGTCTCTCAAAGTAACCAAGTTAGCATCATCAGAAGATGACGTTAGATTATTTATTCTTGTGAGCGGAAAAATTTTCTCAGTAAAGTAATTCTAGAACCAATTCGAATATGGGAAATACCAAATGATGAACCTTTCAGAATCTATTGATTTTATTAAAGGAATCCAGAAAAAAAACTATTGTATAGAGTGGAAGTGTGATTCAACCCATAAATCCCAAAAGGAATTAGAGGTTGAACTATACATCATTAGCAAGGTCCGATTGCTCTTTACCTATCTGGTGCAGTGGGTATCGAGGAATGAAACAAGTTAATGGCAAGTCAACGCGTTGACACGAAATTTTTATAATAAGTACCAATTTTGTGGAAAAAAGTTAATTCCTCCTATGCACAGCTTTGAGATTTTTCACCTTTCAAATGGGGTTAATGCAAATAAATAACGTTAAAAACTTTGTACTCTTAACAACCATATGAAATTGAAATTGGTATCCCCCTGCTTCCATAATTATGGTGTTTTTTTGATTGCGTACAAAAAAAGGATCAACCCATGCTGGATAAAAATCTGTTTTTCTTTTAGTCGCCCCCTAGAAAAGGCAACCCTCGTAATTCTAAACTTGTGTGAGCTGAGGATTAACGAGGTCTTTTTTTAAAGTGAGATTAGTCACACTGCAGTCCTCTTCAACTCCGTAGGTTAGGTAACTTTTTAACAACAACATTTTCAAATTGAAAGGGGTATATTTTTTGTGGAGATTAATTTTTGGAAAAGAAAGGTTTTGGCTTTCTTCTTATACATCTTGGTAAGATGTAGAAATGTGGGAGATGTTGAAAATGTGGGAATTTTCCAGAGAAAGGAAGGAACCAATCAATCATTTTTTTTTATCGAAATGCGTTGATGTCGTGAATCATCTGGAGATGCTGGTTGAGTTTTATAAATTGTAGTTTTTTAATAACCCTCCAAAAAATCTATCGAATCTAAATTACGAAAAGCAAGCGTGATGGAAGGTCAACTCAAGTCATTCTCATTGAATGGACACGGTTTAAACATTTTTTGATGATGGAAGGTCAACTCATTCTCATTGAATGGACACGATGTGCGTTTATGTTGGAGTAACTATAGACGACAAGAGCATGGATGTATGCAATGATCAGAGTAAAACCTGATCATTTGCCTTTATGTGCATCAGAGTACCGATAATGCTAAAGAAGAAGAAACAGCTTCTGGGAGACCAAATCAAACGGCAGCTTCAAGTTGTATTTGGGTCGAAACTCAGTATAATGGTAATGAAAAATAAATACACGCATAATGTTAAAAAAATGAGTAGGTGCTGAGCGTTTTTTTTTAAATTTTACTTTAACTTAATCACACATAAGTCACCTGATTCTTCTATATCCATCCTCTTCACCGCTTCACTAATATAGCAGCTTTTATTGATTATCACGTCTCCAACATAAATACCCCCTTTTTACTGACTTAAGTATATAATTTTAACTAATGTGATCACCGCTCTGAAAAGATTCAGACCACCTCGTTGAGCCTTTTCAAATATTGCGATGATGAATGTTCAGCACACAGCGTAATTCCTGAAACTAACAACGCGTACAGCCGTGAAATTCCGATTTGTGCTGCCAGTGCTACTACAATAATTTTCTTTCACAAGCACGTGCATACTAGAGCTCATTATGTAAAACTATTTCGCAAAAGAGTCGAGAATCATTGGCACTGCTGCCAAGTTGAGAAGTTTCTTCTGAGATGCAAGAAAATGAATATTTTATTATCACTCAGAACAAAACATCTTTATTTTACTTGCATCGCACAAGTTACAAGTTTAGATTCAAAGTAAGGCAATTTTGTCGATAGCCCTGCGATTTTCTTTAGTACTGGTTTATGAAGTGAATTCAAATTTATTGTCATTGTTAATAAAATATAATTATCTAAAGCAACTTCAAAACAACTGAATGAGCACATGGAACCACGCACCTAACTAACAGTCTTTTCGAGGCTTGCTTTATAAACCAAGTTGGCGTCATCAGGAAATAATCTAAACTAATCAACTCACTCATTAATATATTCAACATAGTCAGCCCCATCTTCCTTTTTAGATAAAAATCAATTATTTCTCAAGTTAGGGAGAAGTTTTCTTTTGAATTGGTGTCACCATTTTGTAGCAAGCACTCTTTATTCTAAAGCGTTCTTTGGGGCACATTAAGCGACAATGTGTTTTTCTTGTGTACGAAATGGAAAACCCAACACTTGTATAAATAGCTCGTTTAGTCCGACCAACGTACCAGATTATTTCAAATATCAGATTTCTCAGTTCCCATTATCTTGTCTTCTTGGAGCCTGAAACTTACTGAAGTGAAAAAACAGATTTGAAAGCTGTTTTTATGTTCAATTTTTTAAAAATTAAACCCACTTCAATAATTAAACTTTATTCCGAATTCTAACGGAGATATATTGCCTTTACTCCACTATTGAATGTATTGATCAAATCAAAGATGAATGTAACAATTGAGTAGTAGTTTAGTTGCTACGAGCAAAAGCAATATATTTCATACAGAAATTTAAGCTGGAAATCATCCTAGTAAAAATAGAAGTAGTATCATAAATAGTATCAGAGAAAGAAGTCAAAAACAATTGTATGTAGTTTCTTCTCCTTCATATTTATCTCATTGAAATATTCATCAAAGTATAAAAATAAGTATCATGATAATTATCCAGATAATGAAAGCCTCTTGAAACCTACCTTGAGATGTTTTGACTAATAATAAAAAAAATAATAAAAGAACAACTTGATTATTCAATTCTGAGTATCACGTTAATATGATCGAAAAATTTATACTATGTCCGAAATGATAATAATAATAATCGTTTCATGAGATACACATTACTGGTGTTAATGGGGTTTTTCAAAAATTTTGTCCGTTGCAACCATTTGTTAATTAAAGCACTGTTCGGCGTTGGTTTGCGGAATTTCGATGAGGAAATTTAAGTCTCGAAGATGAGCTCCGAATTGGTCAACCTACAGTAACCCAGGCCGAGAATTGTAAGGCCCTAGTCGAGACTGACTCATCATAAGCGGTACATGAGATGACAGAAAAACGGGAAATAACCTCCCATGTGGGTTCAAAACGTATTTAAAAGGTCAAGAATCTCAGAAAGTAAGTGCTCAACGATTCGAACGATCGACATGTTTCGAGATCTGTTCTCAGTGTTTTTGCGCAACTAAAACGATCCTTCTTTGGATCCTATCGTCATGTGTGATGAAAAGGGGATCTTCTACGACAACATGAGATGTTCAGGATAGTGCTGGTTGGACACCGATAAATCACCAAAGTACTCCCCAAAGGCTAAAAGCCACCAAAAAATACCATAGTTACTTTATGGTGGTCAGCGTCTGGTGTGATTCACTATTACTTTCTGCAACCGAGTCAAACCATCACAGCAGATTCCTATTGTGAGGAAATCGAAAAACATGTACCAGAAATTACGATAGCAGCAGCCGGCATTGGTTAACAGAAGCGTCGAAGTTCTACCTCAGCCACCATACTCCCCAGCCCTCTCACCAACCGACTACTACTTCGATAACTTTCTAACCGGCAGAACTTTCGCCAATCAGGTTCAGGCAAAAATGGCCTTCGCCAAATTAATCGAAAACCGAAAATCAAGACTTAAATTAAGTTTTAAAATTCAGGAAATTCTGATTAGTTGGAGAAATTGAAAAAGGGACGAAATTAACCAATTTCGTTTTAATTTTTTACTGTAGTTATTTAAGAAGATATTCAAAAATAATTTCTTATTGCCAATTTTCAAGCTGTATAAGATGGTGTTTACCTACAGATTTTCAACCCGATGTTTTGTCTCCGGGAAACGATCACCAATTTTCATTTTTATATGGAGCAAAAAAACATCTGAACCAGTTCAAGTTCGCCTTTTTGGTGGTACCACTGATGTACCACCATAATCGTTCAATTAGTAAATTTAAAATTTTCTTTGAAATATGTTCTAAAATGAGTGCAATTTTCCTACTTGAATCAGCTTTGTATCTCATGGTTTCCGATATTTATATATATTTTAATTGTATATCTGGAACTTTTCAGGACAAGACTGGCAACACTGGGTCAGCAACAACTCTATTGTATTCAATCGTTTTCGGAACGAAAAAAGGAAATGTTAATAACAAGCAATTAAGCTTGGTGTCTATCTGCAATTAAACTCGAACCACCTAGACAGGAAACTGGAAATAAATGATTTTCTTTCATTGAATCTCCGGTCGGGTTCAAATACCCTTCTAGCCCTTTCTATCGTCACTGGACGATATATGGGATCCCTCCAAGCGGTTAACATATGAGAATATGTTTCTGTTGTTTTTAGACTGATGGACCAATACAAAACAATACTTTGATAATATTTTTTGGCATGGCTACGAGTATGACGCAACTTGCACACTTCAAAGTGATAGTATCGATAACATTGCATTTCATATGAACACGAATTCACTGAGTGAATTGCTACAATTTTATTGCCAAATAGGGTTTCACCATAATGAGACAAAGTATAAATTCAAATAATTAGATCTGTTGTAATGCAAACCAATTTACAGAAAATAATCATACTTAAAATGAAACGATTGTTGTTCGACTTCGAATAAGGTTTATCTCCTAATATAAATGATCAAAACACTGCATGTGGCGGTCAAGATTATGGGAGCTAAATAAAAGAACTCTTCATGTCAAGCTTTCGGTGAAGTTTATCCTTCCTAAGATAAACAAAAATATATACATTAAATATTTCAAATTTCTGCACAACAAAGGTGAAAATAGTGCTTTCAAAATCAACAACAACTTAGGCATGCACATCAAGAATAACAAAGAGAAAGTTCAGTTTCAGAAAAATCTGGAGCGTATAAATTATCATGTGGGTCATGTCCGATGTTTTGAATAGATCAAACTGGAAGAACGTTCAAAGCCCTCATAAAGAAATAGTTTCCAGAATGGAAAAATAAGTTCCAAATATTCCATTCATTTAATCACAGAGGGATATGAATTCAACCAAGTTTAAAACTTAATCTGTTGGAGAGTATGGAAATAAACAAATTCAAAAACTCTCAATATCTTATGAACGATCAAACTGAACTGAATAATTCTCCATTATCGAATCTGTTCATTTCCAGGTAAGAATAGTTAAGTATATTTACGGTACCTTCGAAAAAAATTTAATTCATTCATTAGATAGTAAGTATACAAGTGGGTAATAATGAGAGTACAAAATAGTTGTAATTTAGAAGTAACTTTTTGTTTACGCTTAAGGAAGCTAATGTATAGCGAAACGCGTGTCGCAGTTTTTGTAAAACCCTTTATAGTGAAAATCATGGATTTTCATCAAGTATCGGCCAGTTCTATTCAATTAAAAAAATTTGAAATATATTGGAATCTACAGAAATCAAATGCCATCTTGCTTATATAAACAACATCATTCTGAATAATGAGATAGGTATAACAAGCGCCAAATGTGATGGCGAGCGATCGCGCAGGTATAGACACTCCCAACTAAATTCCTATTGGATTACGATAAGCCCCTTGCCGGCCAGTGTCGTACGTATGATTTATTTTAATTAGGGTAGCAAATGTAACATAACTTCTTTGTTATTTCTTTTCATATTTTATTTAGAATTAGAGTAGTACAGTTCATAAAAATGCTATATAATGATATAATCTTGATGACTGGTTTTTCTGTTAATGACATTTTCCAGAAACAACACAAACTATTCAGACAATGCCAAACGCCACAGCATTGGGTGACAAGTAATGATACGCCTCTGTACAGAGCATTTGTATGTTTTGCAAGAGCTGTAGTGGAGGTTACTTGGAAATGAGTTTGTGCGTATGGAGGCAGGCTCGCCATCACGTTTGACGCTTGCTGTATTTATAATTATCCGAATATCAATAATGTTATTAGGGATTTCCCAAATGTCCCGTGACACCTCTCTTTGTGCACCAATACACCTTTTAGTATTCAAGGAGGGGACATCATATACCTAGGTTGGTTTGTAACTCGCTCAGAAGATGATACAGTGTGTCGAAATAGCTGTTAGCATTTAAATGTTGTTTTGGTTTTGATTGTGAAGTAGTATTTTCACCCTATCCACTCAATAAAATGAATTTAGGTACATTAGAAACCGAAACTGTAGAGCATACGTTAAAAGTATTGAACTGAAGTTATTTCTGTGGTGGAATCAAAGTTTTCATCGATCTTTTCTTATGATACTGATGAACGCAGTAACTTATCAGGGTGAGCTGATAGTCTGCCCCCCTACGAACGACAACCCTCAAAAGTCGAAACGTGTGCGTACGACCAACTAGGTCGTACATTTTAACGTGTGATTCCTAACACTGTTGAAAGTTTCCTTTTTCTATAGTCCATTTTCAAAGGGTGTGCAGTATTTTTTTTAGGACAAAACACAAGCAAAACAGAAAAATCCTTAAGGCGCTTTCAGAGCGGTGCCTGTGCGAAATTAGCGGTTCACATTGGATTTGAATCGCTGGAGATTAAATCCATTTGGAAAAACGTTGGCAGAAAGTGTATTTCACATAAACGCAGTTCTCTAGATGAAAGAGTTCTAAAACAGTGAAGTTCGACGTATACTGTGTTGAACCTCAAAACGGTGAGCAGCCACAGTCCATGGCGTATTTCTGCTCTTGGTGGAATCAAATGTGCCAAGTCACTTGAACACCTCCCGTGAAAATATCAATAGAAGAGAGACAAATCTCCAACCTTTCTTCGATGTTCCAGGCTATCAAGGTTGCACGTGATGTTCGCGTTTCCAATTAGTCGGGTGGCTCTTTTCTGGATGGAATCCAGCAATTTCAGGGTATGTTTGGAGGCAGAGCTCCATACACGAGAACAATACTCCAAAGAAGGTCTGATCCGAGCTTTATAAAGCATCCAAAGTTGCTGAGGTGTGTACAGTTTTCTGGTTCGGAACAGAGTTCCAATCTGTTGAGAAGCAGCCTTTGCAATTCCAGCGACATGACTGTGCCAAGACATATTTGTGTCCATTTTAACCCTCAACAAACTTATCGAAGCAGAGAGCGGAATTGTCTGACCTGATATTTTTATAGCCGGTGCGGAGACTTTTATCTTCTTGGAGAAAACCGATGCACGAGTTTTTGTGGCATTGAACTGAACCTCGTTACTTTCATCCCAATTCGAAATCACTTCTAGATCCTCATTAAGATATACAACCTCCTGCTGCCGGTGAAGATTTGTCTCCCTAGCCGATGTCTTGGAATCCAAATGGAATGACTAGTGTGCTCTTGTCAGCAAAGCAATATATTGGATTCTTGGTTTTTTCAAATCATTCAAAACGAATAATAAATTATTATTACTGCACCCGTTTTAAAAATGAAATATACATAAACTTCCCTGTATCTTTTCAAAGTATCCCCAAAAACTGCTCGATAAAACCGATTGAAATTTTTTTATTCGAGTTTTGGAAGACGCATTGTAATCGTCATAAAAAGACGACATTCCTCATTATTTAGATCACTATACGAATTTGCCAACATTGCTTCATTTCTTATTTACTTTTGTGACCCCGCCAATAGAACCAAAGAAAAAGTCTCTTATCATTCAGTTTAATGAACAAATGCGTTTATAACAATACGTACTTTGCTTGAATAAAGGTCCACAGCATGTGAAAGAAAGGAATACTTTAATGAGTTTTCATTAGCGATAATAAGTTCCTGAAATAGTCACAAAAATATGTGATTCTCATTCAAAAACTTTCGGGAGCGTGAAAAACTAATATCTTCCTTTTATCGTAAAGTGCAAAGAACAAAGGCAAGGTGTTAGCTGTTTACAGATCTATCTCCTCTCCACATTTTTCTGGAGAGAGAAGCTAGATTGAGAGCATATAGACTTGTGCACATTGCGAACTGCACAAATATATTTAATGCAGAGTGCAACAGACTGTTGGTTGACACTGGAAGTCACAGCATTCTGGAAATGACCTCTGACTTTAGGCCTCCAACTGCCAACTACGAACTACCTTATAAAGTACTGTTCCAGAGTAGAGAGGACTGGATCCTCCAGGAGAAGGAAATATTAAAAGCAGATAGTTGTTGGTTCACAGATGGGTCAAAAACACATTCCGGATCCGATTCAGCCGCAGATTCAGAACCGAGATATCAACCTGCCTAGGAACCTATGCGACTGTATTTTAAGTATAATGAATTGAGTATAAACAAAAATTTTTTGAAATTTATTGACATACTCAAGTCACTTATGATGCACTGTGGAAACTTTGATGTAGTAATAAATATTACTGGATTTTTTCCCAACACCAAATCATTATATTTACACCTCGACACGTGTTTTGATCACCAAGTGATCATCTTCAAAGAGGAAGATTAAAACTGAGTTTTAAACTTGGGAAAAAACTCCAGTAATATTCATACTCAAGTCATGTATGGAAAATTGTTTTCCTCTCAAACAAAAAAATAATAACAACAAACGAAGCAGTAAAAAATACGGGTACATAAATAAACTCCAAACCATGAAAAATCAATTACAGCTTGTATCAGAACTATGCCAAATTTCTAATGATATGCATATAAAAAATCTAAAAAAAGAATATCAAAAAGTATCCAAACAAAAACTGAAAATTCCAAAAAGAGAGTTTAATAACAGGAAAAGGATTCGAATGATATTAACAAAACGTGTTGGGATATAATAAATGAAGAGAGGGCAAAACTAAAAAACACACAGAAATCAAACTAAACGAAAATGAGATAAATGACTTCTTCATTAACAAAGCAGACTATATATATATCACATTATAGTACAAATCCAGTCACATGTTTCCCAAACTGTAAATTTAGGGAAGAAACCTTAAACGAAACTAGAAATATAATAAATAAAATGAAAAATAAAACCAGTGCTGACTATTATGAGCTAAATATCTTCTTAATAAAAATAAT